>JAQYXR010000194.1:0-154167 GCA_030545055.2 Neoaliturus tenellus
GTGGGTCAAGGTCACGTAAAGATACCCTTTGAGCGGGGGATAGACCACTAAGCAGCATGCTAGTCCATTGCCGCAAAGTGATCTATCCCCCGCTCTATTCCGCAGACCACACTCAAGTCCAAGTCCACATCCAAGTCCACATCCATATGTTACACTTTATTATTACTGCCACCAAGTAATTGTCACTCGCACATTTACTTGGTTTTGATAAAGGTACTGCACAAACTCCATATTGGTTGTTTGTTCGTTATACAAATGCATCATGAAATATGCAATCTTATCGATTGCGGCATTGTCCAACGGTTCGCAATTCACAAGTTCCAATGTGCCCTGGCTGGTCTTATCCTCTATAAGTTCCACCACTTCGTTGATGTCTTCTTCCAAGAGGATGAACTCAACACTGAAGCTCTCCATTGTTGTTGTTGATAGTGTCTAGACAAATGCTTGACTAAATACTTTATTCATCAGTCCTACATATATACCAATTTCCCCCTCCTATTACCTATTCCCCCTCTACCTTTATATAGGTCAAGGCCATCCAATAATACCCTTTGAGCGGGGGATAGACCACTAAGCAGCATGCTAGTTCATTGCCGCAAAGTGATCTATCCCCCGCTCTGTATTCCACACAAGTCCTAGTCTTTACACACACATAAGCCCCCCAGTCTTTTACACTTACTCATATACTCTGTCCTCCCTGCCAATTAAGAGTTCCCCATGTTTGCCACTATTTTCAATTAACCTTTCCAAGTCCCAAAACACAATGTCCAAATTAACCAAGTTCGCTCGTCCAATTTGAAACACACTATTCCCCCCAAAGTCACTTGCTCTCACTTGTTGTCCTGTATACTGCTTCTTCTTCCACGCTACAATCACTACCCTACCTTCTTCAACAACCATTCTTTTAACATTATCATACACCTTCTTCAACATCCCTCTACAGTTTAAATAGTTTATGGTTACATACTCCCACTCCTTACCAATGATCAGAGATCCACTCATTTTCTAGCGTTCCACTGGAAGGTTCAAAGCAGAATGAAGTCGGGATGTACAGACCCCCCTCTTTTATACCAGTTAACCGGTTGTCCTTGCTGTAAAGTGGGTCAAGGTCATCCAATGCTACCCTTTGAGCGGGGGATAGACCACTAAGCAGCATGCTAGTCCATTGCCGCAAAGTAGTCTATCCCCCGCTCTGTATTCTACACACACACACACACACACACACACATGTCCCTGTCCAAGTCTTTCATTACATACCCAATATATATATTCAGTTCCTTCATCATCACTATCACTCATCACTGCTTCCACAAACTCCACAGGATTAAAGTTAAATTGTTTCAATTGTTCTTTTAAGTTTTCAATTTGTTGGTCCTTTACTTCTAAAACACTGTGAAGGTGTGATATGTAGTCCGCTGCCTCGTTGATGCTTGCTACTCTCGGATCGCCTAACTTCAAGCTGGGAACTACACCCTGCAGCCTGTAGTACGCCATACGCCTTTCTTGCTCCTGCCGTTGACCAGGACTGAGCAAGCCTTGCCCGTCTTGGCTCACCTCCAGCAAGGTCCGTAGCATTGGAGCTTTGCAGGCGTTTGCCCGAGCAACAGTTATGCTGTGGAATGGTCGAGCAGGTCCACGAGTAGCAGGCAGGACGTTGGCAGCACGCCTTCTTGAAGAAGAAGAGGAAGCCTGAGAAGTTTTGCAGTTGGAAGCCATGTTGAAGTGAGGTATTCAGCTAAGCGATACAAAGCAGAATAACCAAACTGCACATCAATACCCGTATATATACACTTATCAGTGGTGGGGGTACTAGCTAGCCTTGGTAAAGTGGGTCAAGGCCATCCAAAAACATTACCAGAACGGGGGATAGATCACTAAGTGGCATGTTAGTCCATTGCCACAGAGTGATCTATCCCCCGCTCTGTATTTCACATTCACGCACACATTCATACATACACACAAGTCCCAGTCCAAGTCTTTACCCACACACCTATCCACTCTCATCCTCACTATCATCACTGTCCAACAGGCTTTCACACTTCTTAATCAGTTTTTCCCATTTACTCCTGACATAAAGTAGCTCCCTGCGAGTATTCTCTAGCATTCTGTCCCTTTGCTCTATCACTTCGTCGTACCACTCGATGATGTTTGGTGGAGTCTTAGTTGATGCATCCGTCGTGGTTGGTTGAGACGCTCCGCTGCTCCGCAACTCCTTCCTCACAGGACCAAAGCCGGAGAATCGGACACGACTTCTTGACGAAGGCCCCGATCGGATTGGTCCAATGCTCGGGCTGGAGTTGGAGGCGACCGGGCCAGAGGTAGAGGCTGGGACGTTCATAGCAGACATGGTGGTGTTCAGCTTAACGGTGTAAAGCAGAATGAGAGGACGGTTGATCACCACTCCTATATATACCCATTTTTAGTGGTGGGGATAACACTGGGGGGGGGGGGGGTTAAAAGAAATTTTGCTTAGTCTTCCCGGTCATCAGTTTTACATACCTTTAGCACACCCATTATTTTTGTTTCTTCAATAACTTTACACACCTCAAACACCCAAGCAAACAGCTCATCTATGTTGTTATAATTAATTTTTGTCCAGTGTTCATACTTATGAGTTTGGTTGTTTATAATACATAGATAAAATGTAGACCCGTCTTGTCTTATACAATACTCAACTTCCATTCTATGCTGGTTTAGCACTTCCCAAGCATTGTGTTGATCTATCAAGAAGTCACCACCTTTGTAATTGTACCGTGACATGTTTACCACGGAGCACAGAAACAGACTGAAGCAAATGAACGGCTCATACAAGCTTAGTAAGAGCGTTAGAGTGGGGGTATCACGTGATACACAACATTAGTTGTAAGGTTAGCACTTTACTTTAAACAGTAATTTATATGGGTCAAGGTCATTCAAACTTTGAAAAATGTTTACCTCCAAACACTTGTAGCAAGCTACAAGTGTTTGGAGGTAAGTTTTTATTTGTTAATGATTTATTTGTAACTTAGTCTTCACCCTCAAGGACACGGTTTGAGATTGTCCCAGTGACTTTACATCACCGCCAGGTTAAAGTATTATATAAGTCAAGTATTTTTTTTTTTTATTAGTTGACTTGTATAATACCCCTCTCCCTTACTTTAAGAGGGTTAAGACTAAATTTGGAAAAATAATTTGGAAAAAGACTTTTAAATATTGTCCAACACAACCTAACAATTTTGGCTTTTTCTTTTTTAGTGAGCCCATGTCCTAATCCATTTCCCAAACAGATCGGCATCCTTTTCTTCGAATTAAATAAGCCCCGGGGACAAAAAATTCTCTTTGTACCATCGCAGGTGGTACTTTCATTCTATGAAGGCGGCCATCACCTTTTAGAATGATTTGCACATTTATGTTAAATGCTCCATAAGCTTGAACAATGAAATAATATTTTTTGTCCCTCTTGAGCCTATTAATTTTCAGCTTCTGCGGACTGTTGGGGTGTTTGAACTTGGACTTTTCAGGCATAATATTAAGGCTATAGGGCTTTGGTGTCGGAATTTTGATTTTCTTATTCAAGTGTCGTTGGCAACGATCTTTTTCTGGAAGAGCAAAACTCGGACAACAAAGAACCACAGCCTCTCTGCTAAACCAAACATAATCGCATTTATCACGCTTGCCAGCAGGGCATTTAACACGATTACGTTTCTTTTGTGTTGGACTCTTAGTGTTTTGGAGCTTCTCCGAATTAGGCTGGCTAGAAGAAATAGGGGTGGAAGGGGGTGGAAGAGGCAAAGATTGGTCAAAAGGAATGGAGCAAACAATTTTGGGTGGGGTAGGAGAGCGTGTTAGGTCTATGGAGGGAAGTTCAGGGGAAAAGATGGATTTACGGGGTGCTTTGGTTGGTGTGGATGGCATGGGGGATATGGGTGAGGGACATTGTGATTTGGTATAGGATAGGATTTTTCGGGTTCTGCTGTAGGGGGTTATCCTCGACCTGGACGTCTCTTCGAAGACTGCAGACTCCGATCCTGAGTCCGATAGCAGCGAGAGTGCTGGAGAGGCTACCGGGACTCGACCGCTGAGTTTTCCTGACGATGGTGGAGGTGCACCGGCCTCTTCCACTGTCGGCGGTAATGGCGACAGGCTGGGCATTGAGGCGGGCTGTGGTGGTGGCGGCGGCGGTGGTGGCATCGTCAGGCAGCTCAAGATGTTTGCAGTCATCAGATATTCCATGATCGAGGTGGAGGATGATGGAGGTTGAGTCGTGTCGGTTGAGGTTGAAGCTGGCGGGTAGTTTTCAGTTTAAGGCCCATTTTACCCATTGTAATGAATGGACTTAATGAAAAGAATAGATGAGAATAAGAAAGTGAAGTTATTAAAAATGATCTCAAGAACAAGAGAGAACCTGTCCGTACGGGAGCTTGGACGGGAATGAGAAGTGCATGCAGCCGGGCCGCCTTATATCCCCACCGGGGCTGCCACGCCCAGAATATCAGGGGTGGGGGTGGGGGTGGGGGGGGTGGGGGGGGGGCTCGCACTTTTTCAAAAAATAAACCCCACTTGGGACATTTATGTTGCCATCGCTGAAGCCTCCCAAGAGACCCAACTATAAACAATTCCAAACTTGTGCGTTACTAATACCTAACTGTTAACTTTTAAAAGACCTCTATATATAAACTGTGTTAGTAAGATCTGACTGTTAAAGATTTTGAAAACTTTTATATTTAGGTCAAGGTCACGAAAAAACTTTAAAAAAATTAAGCCCCACACCCCCCTATGGGGGTGTGGGGCACTTGGGTTGTCATCGCTGTAGCCTCCGAAGAGACCCAACTATGACAACAAGGCAACATCCAATGTCGTGTACCCTTCGCCACGCGAGACTTGTAAACATTTACTGCATTTCCAACTAATAACTTTTCCAATAGCTAACGAAATGTCATTTACATAATTTTGAAAGAAACTGAGGACGCCCTAGTGGCTTACGTCCTCGGTCCGAGTGCAGAGGCCATCGGCGCATTACCCCCGTATAAGCGTACAAACGGACCACCTCCTATTTCTCAGCCGCATTGAAGCATGCATGAGAGGAGCCTAACAATTATAAAAAAAAGTGGCTTTACACGGGGGCCTACTCCCGTAACCCTATCTTTAATATTTTTAATTTAGCAATGCAGTAAATTTTTACAAGTCCTATGTGGGTCAAGGCCACACGGACATTAAAAAATTTCGGCCCCCGTACATCCATGGCGAACCACGAATGTTCGGGGGCCTTGGGACAAAAAAACACAAATAGCTAATAAAGTTTCATTTACATAATTTTGAGTTTCCAGAAGGGAAACTAACTGAGGACACCCTAGTGGCTTACGTCCTCGGTCCGAGTGCAGAGGCCATCGGCTTATTACCCCCATATAGGCGTACAAACGGACGCTCCTATTTTCTCAGCCGCATTAAAGCATGCATGAGAGGAGCCTAACAATTATACAAAAGTAACTTTACACGGGGGCCTACTCCCGTTCCCTGTCTTTACAATTTACTTTGAGCATTGCAAAAGCTCAAGGGGGGATTGCTAAAACAAGCGTATACACTTTAGAAAAATATAACACACTTACAACACACAATTGAGCTCAACGTAGTCAATGCTGGAACAAGCACATACATGTTAAACACATATAACAAACAAGACACAAAGGATAAAAGACACACAGGAGACATAAGGTACAAGTAAAACACTCTCATATAAAACAATTCGCAATACCCAAACGCAAGCGCAATATCTTACAACTAATACAAGTCTTAAAGTTAGAGTAGACTTCGCTAAACACTGAAGGCGCCATTCAATGTTTAGTGATGCCTATGGCGGTCCGTCCGGTCGTTCACGTTCAACGCGCGGGAGCGGACTGCGAGCCGGCTCTGGCCGGACCCCCTTATATCCCCACCGGGGCTGCCACGCCCAGGATATCAGGGGTGGGGGAGGGGGTGGGGGTGGGGGGGGGTGGGGGGGGTGGGGGTGGGGGGGGGGTTCGCACTTTTTGTCGGGGGGGGGGGGGTTTCGCACTTTTTGTCGGGGGGGGGGGGGTTCGCGCTTTTTGTCGGGGGGGGGGGGGTCAGGTAAGTTATGTGGGTCAAGGTCACCCACAACACTTGTACTCTAAGTGTTGGCTATACCCCCACCACAACTGGGTCCCTAGGCTGCACAACACCGCTTCGCCAGTATGTCTCCGGCTTCCATGCGGTGCGTCTCGCTGTTCTCTAGCTCTCTATATGTAAGTAATTTTACAAGTTCTGAATGTAGGTCACTACACTTTAACTCTGGGACGATATCGACTTGTAGTATTTCAGTGTTTTGACTCAAGGTCATCACACTTTAACTCTAGCACATCGGTTATCGTACCAGAGGTGCTCAATAACCTAACTTGTAATGTTTAGGGTGGCGTTTTCACGCCACGTGGTATCGCCATGAGTGTCCAGTCCAAGTTTTAAGTTAAATTAATTTTACTGTAATCTTTTCCATTTCCGCTTCGTTTTGCCAAAGTATAAGGTGTCGCTTAATAAAGTGGTATTTCTCTAAAGTTATAGGAGATTGCAAGGATACAATTAGTTTATTTAGGAGACTCTTCATCTTGGAGTTTAACACAATTTCCACTTTGACTTTGCTTCCTCGGCTCTCACAGCCTAAGCTGTACAGAAATGTTTCTTCTAGTGCCAACTCGGGCCAAGAGAACAGTGTGTTGACTGTAGGACAGCTCATGGTGAAGTGATGCGATACTCCACCGTACTACCTCACCTTCCCCCACCACTGTGACCTTCCCCCACTCCTGTTGTTTCTCCACCTCTTTTCCCTTGACTCATGCGCTACGAGCAGTCTCTCAGTATTGTGCGGACTTTTGTGAGGGGAAGCCATGTCGCGGGACACTTTAGGTAAGAAACTTAGCCGTGTTAAGGCTTTATTAGTTGCTCACTGTCCACCACTCAAAGTTAAGAGAGTTTCGACTTTAGCTAAGTGGCGCAAACTGTTGCGCGGACACCCTAAGTTTTATACAAAACAGACTAATGTCAGTTTTACTGATGAGGATTTGTTTAAAATATTGGATGAAATGACTTTTCCTTGCAAAATTCAGTTAGTTACTCCCATTCCTGACAGTTTAGGGTCTTAGTCTCTCAAGCCGATATACCTAGCATACACAGAGCCTGACAGTCAGTAACTCGGTGGCTGTCGTGGGGTGCGCATCGGTGTCGGCGCTCCGTTGTTAGGTTTTCAAGGTCACAGTAATATCAAATTGTTGGTGTTGTGCTGGTTCAAGGTCACCTGAGGGATAACCGATTGCCCATTTAGGCAGAGTCATGTCAGAAACTCGAGTTTAACTTGGCACTTTTGCCGTTTCTCGTCGAAAATTCGCTCCAAGTGGTCAAGGTCACGGGGACTCTGACTGAAACTCGGAGCGTAGTGCGAGAAACGGCAAAAGTGCCAAAAAATTTTAAGTTTCGGCGTGACCTTGACCTCAGTGGCGTCGGTGACGTCATTTTGATGACGTAAGGGGTGATGACGTCATCAGCACGTCATTTCTGTGACGTCATGGGTGTGACGTCATAGAAATGACGTCATTGGTGATGACGTCATCGATGACGCAATCGATGACGTCATCGATGACGTCATCGGTGAGGTCATTGACCTCGATGACGTCATCCCTCAGGTGACCTTGAACTGAGCCAGCACCAACAATTTGACACTACTACTTTTTTTGTAAAAAAATTACAAATTAAAAATATTTTAACATAGAATGACAGTAGGTTTACTGTATTCATTGTTAACGGGGGGCCAAATTCGTAGTTACATAGTAGTATCTAAATAATCACCTATCTGATAGTTTGATATTTACACTTTTAATCCAAGAAGTCTCCACACAAATAGAGCTCAAGTTCTGAAAATAATCAAGAAACCGCAATCTACATATTATGTCGTCGAGAGCTTTTGTCAAGTCAATATACAGGGTATCCAGCTTCCACCTTTACAAACTTTTCCAGGTTATTGCCCACGTCAAAATAAGCAAAAAAGTTCCTGTAAACATATGTCCTAAAATGCTTCGTTAACCCGCTAGCCGCCATTTTGTTTTTTACAATAAATAATTTTTATTTCCGTTACGGATCATTGTATTATGTTAATATTTGGCATGAACGTTCACTATAACAATACCTATTTTCAGTAAAAAAATATTTTTTTTTCCAATGTGTGTTTTCAAAATGGCAGCCATTTAAAAATTTTAAACTCAAATATCTCAAAACGATAAATTTTATAAAAATGTTACAACAGACAAAAAAGTTGACAAATTAAATTATCTAAACAGTGACACCCAGTTTGTAAGGACCCAACAACTAATAACGGAGTTATTGTGGTTTTCCTGCAGAAAAACACTGATTTTGCACTAATATTAATGCCAATTTAGATTATTTTCAGAGAAAAATCTCAAGTTTCAGTGTTGAGCTATTAGCTATGTCAAAATAAAAATGTAGTCATTTGTTTCAAACTTTTATAAGTTTGATCAATTCGGGCCTTACTTTTGGATTGCTGTGACATAATGTAAAAATGGTAATCCAGAGCACATTTCGACTCTTAAAAAGGTTTCTCATTCTACCTCCATTCCATCATTACAGGCAAATTATAATTTAGAAAATATTATAAACATCAAGTTTAAAAATTTTGTACCTAATTAAGGAAACAGTTTCACTGACTCTCATTAAAAAAATAACATGAAGAATTCTCGATAAAATTAACAGGTTTCCATCGCAAGGGCGGGGGGGGGGGATAGAGTATATGCTTAGGCCTACAATTTATTACTTTTACTAAGTGTATTTTCAAAGAGACAGTCTAAAACTTTGAATGATTTATGGTGTACTTTCTGATGAACTATAATGATACAATCAAGAGTCAAACACGGCTGGCAGAAGGTTTTTGTGTCGTCAGCGACTGACCCAAAGCGAATTCCTCAAAAAACGGGCCCACCAGATGTCCAGCGACCCTTTGATTGTTTTACTATTTTTATTGCGCCTTTTAACGGCCCCCACATCTTTCAACATTTTGATTGTTCCCTCGACGCGACGGCCAGGGTCATACTTTCTCCAAGTCGGTGATGATAACGTCTTCAATTTTTCCTGTTAACCGGCCACAATATTATTATGGAAGAAATTAATTATAGAAGAGCCAGGTTCAAGAATTTAGTACTTTGCTCCAGAAAAGTTTTGGCGCTGGAGAACTATACACAATACAGAGACATGGAAACGGCCCCTGGTTGCGCGACCTACACCATTAAAAAAACTATTGTGGAGAAATTCTATCCGATTTTTCCGTTGATAAAAAGAACATAGTAAATTTTAATAATTTGGTATTGTGCTCCAATATTACCTTAATTTACTCCATTGGGTATGAAACAAACTTCCCAAATGCAGTTGTTTCAGTGCAATGTTTTGTTTTGGCTAATTTTAAATTCTTTAACGCATTGACGTGCAGTTTGTTAAAAAAAAAATTACACGCAAACAATGCTGGGCACTGACTAATCTCTCTGCTTCTTTATACTTCATGGCCTACAGGCGTAGAACAGGACCAGGCGAATTCGGGTTCTCTAATGTCGGCATAATACAAAATTGCAAGTAGAACATCCTTTCTTGGTGTGTAAGTCCGCAAAGATGATAGTAGTGTAAAAGTAGGGCTGCTGGGCCATGACGTCATCACGATGACGTCAGCAGTGATGACGTCATCAATGACGTCACGAATGACGCCAATAATGACGTCATATAACGTCACATGACGTCACACCTATGACGTCATGGTGACGTCATTACCGCTGACGTCATCATGATGACGTCACTGACGTTAATTAGGTCAAGGTCACGCAAGAATACAAAAAAATTTTTTTGCACTTTTGCGATTCCTCAAATTTTGTTGAGAAATTGAAATTTCTCGAGGAACCACAAAAGTGCAAAAAAATATTTTTTTTTATTCCCTAGCGATCAGACTCTCGACCTAATGTATCCGTCAGGGGTCATTGACCCGTCCCAGCAACCCCACTTGAAAAAAAAATAATTTTTTATATTTTACTTACCCACCGAGAGACTTAGAGCCGAAGAATAATTTCTTCAAACACCCGACATTGCGACAAACGACACGCGATCCGAACAGCACCGCGTCCGAAGACGTACTGACTTGGGCGCAGGCGGTTCCCCAGGTACCCGGCCAAGTGGTGGGGATAAGGAGGTGGTGGGGGTAAAGTGGTTAGAAGGAAGAAAAATTTATTTTCTTACAAACAACTCGTCCCAGCCGGTCCTTTACCGGACCTCCGTAACTCGGATTGGAAATATTTCCTGAGAAATATTTATTTTTTATTCTTTCTCAGGTGATGTTGGAACTTGGTCGGAATTGGAGTCACCAACGTAACCTTACTGGCAAAAGTTAGCTCGTCTAAAAGTTTGTGAAACATTTTATCATCCATAGTGATATTTGTGTCCCTTGAGTAAAATTTTGGATTATTTTTGAAGCAACGTTTCATTTTTGTTAAAGTGGAAGTCTTGGACACCTTAACAGAATTATTTTGCTTGGCCAGCAAAAATTTTACTCTTAATAATTTTTCTCGCAAAGTTTCAGCCATAGATGTGTCTCACAGTAAGGTTTGGATAAAACTGAAACACTTAGTTCAGTGTTGTACCTTAGCTGGAAGTAGTGGGGGAACAGGGCTATAGTGGTGGAATGAGTAGTGGAGGGGGTAATGCGGACTGTTGTTGACAAGTGTAGAAACAGTTTGCTGGGAACTGTCCAAGGAGTAACACGTACTGTGCAGAAAAATTAACCGAGAGACTTGTGTAAAATTTTTAACTCCAAGAAATATTTAATGTAAGACTAAAAGAGGTAGAGCCAAATGAAAAATAATTTTGTAGGAGACGGGTATGGATCAGTTTTGTAGTAAAGTTCAAAATCCACTTGTGTGGAATAAAATTAAATTGTGAGCGAAAAATATTTAGCCACACCTGCAAAATACAAGTGTATGAAAATTTTAGGAGACCTGTATAGCTAAATAAAAATTAATTTTGTATCAAACAGTCTTCCAACATTTCAGTTTCTAAGTCTTAACAAGTAAGGAATAAAATATTAAATAATGAGTGGAAAATAATTTAATGGTACAAAATTTTGTCGAAGTTGTGGAAGGGCCGCTGTATCCAACCCGGCACAATTCCTACAAGATGATGGATGTTTACAATATGGTCATGTCGCTCCAGTTTTAAGTTACCATACACCTAAAGAACTTTGCACCATTTGTTCAATCAATATGTTTACTTGGCAAAAATTTAACCACCTCTCATCAGACAGCGTGTAAACAACTTCCCCCCACCACTATTTCATACTACCTTAAAACGACCATGCTAATATTCATTCCGCCTTTGGACATCATACGGAAAACATCAAGATGGCTCTGACTGTAAAATGTGCAAATTATGAAGAAGTATTTGTAAGAAATCTGCAAGAATTAAACGAAATTGTTCAAGAATTTAAATCACTAATCGAACAGGGATACCGATTGAACATGCAAATTTTTGCTTGCAACACAAAATGCCCTCATGTCCCCAGGGATGACGAGCCGCCTAGGTCACCATCATCAACTTCTTCAGCCTATTCCTCCAGATCATCCATGAAGACTCAAGCCAGTCCAAACTTGGAATATTTCTCCTGACTAATATTTATATTTTGTATCCTCATTGTACTTCAATATGCATATTTTTGTATTGTAATAAAGGAATGATAAAATAAAAACAAAATAAAAAAACCTATCTTGCTACAGTATTGTAGCAAGATAGAATTTTTTTAAAACACAAATTGGATGACCTTGAACATGTTCTAACATGTTCAGGTTTTCCCCCACCACTTTTCCTATTGGATACCTGAGAGGCAGCACCAATGTGTTTCATTACATCTTCATCTTTCAAGCTGCAATCATGGATGTTCCACCACCAATATATGAGGCCGATGAAGCGGAAAGCCTGGGGAGGAGGAGATGCCAGCATGTGGATCTAGTGGAGATGATGGAAAGAAGGATGGAAGAAAGACGGATCAGGAAGGACCATATGCTAATTCAAAAAATTTTAAAATTAGATCTCTTCATAATCTTGGCCTTATTGATTGCAATCTTCTTCTACTTGGTCTACGCAGTTGTATACTGTCTAAGATGCATCGAGTGTACAGATAAAGCAGCCAAATTGCCGGTTTTCAACACTACTCTGTAAATAAATTTTTCTTTTTTAAAACTCCAAATAGTTGACCTTGAACATGTTTCAACCTGTCTAGTTGTATCAATTACCCCCACCACCACGATTCCAAAAGACTAATCCTACATGCAAGTCTGGCTTCATTTCCAACTCAGCTACGCTAAAGGTTACACTACACACAATGAAGTGGGAATTACTTGTTGACAGTATTCAATACCTAAAAGAAATCTATGAAAAATTGCACATGCGGCTTCTTCAAAATCCAGGGATGATAATAAAAATGAACTTGGAATACGACTGTCCACTCATCGACGACAGTATGGATGAAGCAGAAGGGGTAGTCCAAAATACACAAGGAACATGTTGCTGTGAAGAAAGTTCTTCGACAACATCAAGCACAAGTCCGGACAGCACATATGGGGATGAAGGAGGATTTTTGTAATTTGTAAATAAAATAAAAAAAATATTTTTTTTTTAAACTTCAAATGGTTGACCTTGAACACGTTTGAACATGTTGAGCATTGTGGATAAAGAATATTTTTTTTTTCTTATGCCTATTGCTGAATAACAAACTCAGTTGTATAGTTTGCAAAAAAAAATTTTTTCATTTCATCCGACCACTTTACCCCCACCATCTCCTTATCCCCACCACCCTGCCGAGTACCTCAGATACACGGAGAGACTTGCTCAGTTGCTGTTCAACTCTTGTGGTGTGCACATCTCACTTTTTGCACTAAATTTACTTATATTGAGTTTAAATTTAAATATTTAGCCAAATATCAAACATTTCTTAATTTTTCGGCAAAGTTTCAAATAACAAAAAAATTTTTTTTACTTTTGGTTTGATTGAAATTTCACAAGTTCCAAGATCACCTGAGAAAGAATAAAAATAAATATTTCTCAGGAAATATTTCCAATCCGAGTTACGGTAAAGGACGGGCTCGGATGAGTTGTTGCAAAAATTTTAATTTTTTCTTCCTTCTGACCACTTTACCCCCACCACCTCCTTATCCCCACCACTGAGCCTGGGTACCTGGGGAACCGCCTGCGCCCAAGTCAGTATGCCTTCAGACGCGGTGCTGTTCGGATCGCGTGTCGTTTGTCGCACTGTCGGGTGTTTGAAGAAATTATTCTTCGGCTCTCAGTCTCTCGGTGGGTAAGTAAAATATAAAAAATTATTTTTTTTTTTCAAGTGGGGCTGCTGGGACGGGTCAATGACCCCTGACGGATACATTAGGTCGAGAGTCTGATCGCTAGGGAATAAAAAAAAATATTTTTTTGCACTTTTGTGGTTCCTCGAGAAATTTCAATTTCTCAACAAAATTTGAGGAATCGCAAAAGTGCAAAAAAATTTTTTGTATTCTTGCGTGACCTTGACCTAATTAACGTCAGTGACGTCATCATGATGACGTCAGCGGTAGTGACGTCACCATGACGTCATAGGTGTGACGTCATGTGACGTTATATGACGTCATTGGTGACGTCATTCGTGACGTCATTGATGACGTCATCACTGCTGACGTCATCATGATGACGTCATGGCCCAGGTGTGCCCTTTTTGCACTACTGATGATGTTTACTATCAGCTGTTTTTATTATTATTTTACATTTAGAATATTTGGATTACTGATGGAGGTGAACCAACGTAAACAGATACTGAAATTTCAGTTATTCGGTTTTTAAATTAGTACATTGTCATCACTCGGACCGAATTTTTTGTGTGCTTAGTAGCATTTGCAAGATTATAATGGAAAGAAACCTCTAAAAAATAAATAAATATATCTGAAATACAAGAAACTTACATTTAAGGAAAACCAATAGTTTAAAATTATAAGGGTGTTTAAGTCAGCTGTTTTAGTCTTGTCTTTTCAGTCTTAATGAAAAAAATTCTCCTTGTTTAGCAAAAAAGGTGAACTTCATTTTAGGGACTGGAAAAGTAGCGTTAGTAAACAGGAAAGAAAATTGCGGATTCCTCAAAGACATGCTACATACAATCCATTTCACTACTTGTGCAAAACAGAAAAAATGGTAATACGTCAAATTAGCTATATACCTTCACTAGACTATTATAGATAGGGGTTAACTGATATTTGCTTACATCACCCATATGGCGGCAAACCTACATACTCCGGCAACCTACATACTCACCCCCATGGGGTTTATGTGGAAAATACAAACTCAAATTCCTGTGGAAATTCGCTAAGTACGCAGGTATGGCTGTGACTGGGGTACATTTTCTTGTCATAAGGTGAGAAATAATACCAGAGGTCGGGAGAGTTAAGGGACACCCTGTATTTAGTCCGCTAAAGTTGGCGTTTCCTGTACCATTTTATAGGTGCACCGAAAACATATTTTCATTTTTTTTCTTGGGCTAACAAAGTTGCTTTTTCTTAAGCGAAAATCGCACTAATCCAAACAAATAAGGTAAAAAAATTGCAGACTACATTTTGATGCAAAGTTTGACATTTCATTGATACCACTTACGTAACAAATGTTTTAAGAAATATTTTAATTAATACGGAAGTCAACCACTAAACGTTACAGAGATACAAAAAATTTTAATTAATTTGTATTAAAATAAGTCATTACTTTTCATTTTTGCAGTATGACGAAAAACGTTGCTGTTTATCACTGAAGGAAAGTGTTTTTTCTAGAATATTTTTTATGATTGATTGTTTTTTTGGTGAGGATATCCTGTTAAGGGATGACTTTACTTTGATAATGACCTACAAATACTTTTCAAGATTTTCTTGCGTTTTTCTGTGTCAACCCATATTTTGATACTAAAATGCTCTAATTTACCGAAAGAAAAAAATTCTAAATTGCTAAAAGGACGTACTAAAGACCCAATGTGTATGTAAGATGTTGCATATCCTTAATTCATTCCGTTAAAAAGGGATGGGTCGATCTAAACCCATCCTGTAGGAATAAGGTAGATCTAACAAATCAAATAGTGATGAATAAGCCATTGAATCAGTGAAATTAGCAATAATAGGTTTAAAATACCTGTGCACTGTCGAGTGACTTTTGTTTGGTTAAATGAAACCAAAGGTGTCGGGCTACTAATGGGTCTATTTCAACCAAAGAACATCAAGTAGTTATCCATGTGAACTTCGTAAATCATCAAAAACACACACACACACCACACATGAAAGGCATTTACGAGACGAAAACACTAAATACAGCAGATAAAAATGACACAAACAGTACAGGAAATTTATAAAATTAAAATTACATGATTGTCCCAGTTTTTATATTGACCAAACTTCCCGGTCTTTCGCACAAGGTTCAAAAAACATTTTGCCTAGGGAATCCACCAAATCTGCTTTCGCAAACATCTGATCAATTCAAACATAATTACACCGGAATCAATGAAAACTTAGAAATACTCCATATTTGCAAAAACTGACATTACATGAGCACAATAGAAGAATTTGAAATATATACCAGTAGTGTGTTTTGGTTACTTCTGGCCCGAAGTGACGTCACCGGAAGCCACATGCCACGGCACGTGGCTTCCGGTGGGCCAGAAGTGGGGACAATAGATGTCGGGGTGGAGATGGCGAGAGCGTCGGCGGACGGTTGAGCGAAGAGTGCGCATAAAATAGAAGTTAGTTGAAATTGAAATTCGTCGGTGTTAGTAAAAACTCTAATAGTTGAACGAAACGAAAAGTTAGTGTAAACTGAAATTCAACAATCGGGGTGTTAAACTAAATTGCGCATAAATTAAAAGTTGGTTCAAAACTGAAATTCAACAACTGGGAGTTGAACTAATTTTGCGCATAAATTAACCGGGGTTGAATTAAAACTTCGCATAAATTAAAAGTTAGTTCAAAATTGTAATTCGACGGTGTTAATAAAAACTCTAATAGTTGAACGAAATAAAAGTCAGTTCAAACATAGCGCAGTCATAACAAGAGAGAGAGAAGGTAAATAGAAGTGTTAAGTTCGCGGATAGAACGAGAATGAAGAATGAAACATGACGCGTCGAAATATATGCGTGACTGTAGATGTCAGATGGTGAATTAATCAATGGGGGGAGTGGAGATGGCGCTCGGTGAACTAAAATTGCGCATAAATTAAAAGTTGGTTCAAACTGAAATTCAACAATTGGGAGTTGAACTAAAATTGCGCATAAATTAACCGGGGTTGAAGTAAAACTAATATATGTTAGTAAAAGTAATATATGTTGTGTCTGCAAAAGTTTCAATTTCCAAACATTGCGTATCCAATCACAAGAGTATGTTAGACGTGTAGAAGTGAGAACAAGACAGATGAATAAGATATAACGTCGAGCACGCGAAGGTGATTCAAACAGGACGACATGTGCTAATGTAAATGAAACTCCAGGTTAGTAGCAATTAGACTTGTATAATGAAGTTGGCGAAACGTATATGTAATGAGTAGGAAGGATGCGAACAACTCAAATGCGAGTTAATTAATGGTCGCGCGCGATGAACAATCTCCTTTTTATAACGGCTATCGCGTGGGAAGATCAGTTCCGCATGAGCGCCCAAGTGGAACCTCCCGTGTTCACTCAAGCGGAACCCCCCCCCCCCCCCCCCCCCCTCCCCCCCCCCCCCCGGTGACTAATCAAGCGGAACCCCCCCCCCCCCCCCCCCCCCCGGTGACTAATCAAGCGGAACCCCCCCCCCCCCCCATAAAAAAATGGAGATTAAATCCCCCCCCCCCGGTGTTCACTCAAGCGGAACCCCGCCGGGTCGATGACCGGTCAATGGTCGGTCACGACCGGTTGCTAACCCCATCTAATTACCACACATCACATCCCATGCCAGCCATGAATTACTATTGTTTGAATGAAACAGAATTAACATGGCAGCCACCATGGAAAATTCTAACCTCAAACCTTGATTTTACGTCACTGCGCATGCGCCGCTCCCACTCCTTCGTTTATTTTATGCTGCTATAACTTGTACTGGAGTGAGCCAACTTCACGCTACGGCGCCTAGTCCTGTATTACTCACTTTAACGCTACTGCGAATGCGCCTAGTCTGTATTACTCACTTAGCGCTGCTGCGAATGCAACGAGTTCTCCGGATCGGAATCACTCCTCGCTATTGCGCATGCGCCGAGTCCTGTATTACTCGATTTAGCTCTACTGTGCACGGAAGTTCTAACCTCAAACCTTGGATTTTACGTCGCTGCGCATGCGCCACCCCCACTCCTTCGTTTCATTTTTACACTGCTGCGAACTGGAGTGGATTGAAGACCGTACTGGAGTGAAATGAGTCCCCCACCACTGCATTAATTACTCCCACCACTCGAAAATCCGAGGAGCGATACGAGCCCAATTTTCGCGTCAGTCGTCAACGAATTTTCATAGCGAAAAGTCGTTGACCGACTCGGTAAGAGGTTCAAATATATAGTAGGCCTATATATATTTGAACTTCTTATACTACGTTGCGTCTTAATGCAATGTGGTATGTGTGTGTGTGTGTGTGTGTAAATATTAGTTGTAAGTTGCACTTAATTTTAGAATTAATTTGCGCATTGCGATGTTAGTTATAAGTTGTGTTTAGCGTTAAGGGTGTATTAATTTTAAGAGGTGTTTAGCATTAAGGTGTATTAATTTTAAGAATAATTATGGTATTTGGTTGTGTTGAATTATTTGATATTTAATAATGATGTGTTGTTAGTTTTAAGTGTTGGTATTAATAATTAATGTTGTTGTTTTGCTTTCAGCTAGATGATAGGGGGTAGATTAAATGTAAATTCAGAAGTTCGGTTGAACTTCACTTAGAAGGGGTGGGACATCCGCACTAGCGGACTAGGTTTTTGCATTTTGTTTAGGAATATGATTGGGTGGGATTAGTTGGGTGGGTGTTAGAGTTGCGTTTCTGCATTAGGTGTTCCAGTTTCCCTTCGAATTCACGGTTACGGATGGACCCGGACCCGGCCCGTTACGGATGGACCCGGACGGGCCAAACAAATTGCGTCGATGTCCCTCGCAGAACGTAACTAGTGGGTTGGGAGTGGGAACCGTTAGGCAAACAGGGTGGTGGGAACAGTTACTACTGTTCCCATCACCTTGGTTCTTATAAGTCTTGAATGACCTTGAACCACTTTCGGAAGGGTCAATGAGACTCAAAGTCTCGTGACCTACTTTTCTGAGGTCGTTGTACAGTTATATGGCCTCTCTGACTTGCATTGTTTGCCGGTGTAGCTTCATATAGCGTGCAAAGAATGGTTCCTAATGAAATCTTATCAGCATTCAAAGACAGAGACTGTGTTTTGCAAGTTAATTAGTCTTGAAATAATGAAGTAGGAAACGTATAGTGTAATGAGTAGGAAAGATATGAACACCGTAAATGCGAGTTAATTAGCGGTAGCGGCGCGATGAACATTTGCCTTCATTATCATATAACGACTATCTCGTGAGAAGATCGGTTCCGCATGAGCGCCCAAGTGGAACCCCCCGTGTTCACTCAAGCGGAACCCCCCCCCCCCCCCCCCCCCCGTGACTAATCAAGCGGAACCCCCCCCCCCCCCCCCCCGTGACTAATCAAGCGGAACCCCCCCCCCCCCCCCCCCCGACTAATCAAGCGGAACCCCCCCCCCCCCCCCCCCCCCCCCCCGAAAATTAAAATGGCCATAACTCGATAATGGTTTGATCGATTACGACAAGCGATACATCATTGAAAACGTCTATGTAAGACGAAACATTTTAGTCCCCCCCCCCCCCCCCCCCCCCCCCCCCCTTCCCCAAAAAATTAAAATGGCCATAACTCGATAATGGTTTAATCGATTACGACAAGCGATACATCATTGAAAACGTCTATGTAAGACGAACATTTTAGTAAAAGAAGAATTTGGTTATCTTATTTGAGTTAAAAGTTATGCGAATTATTTAAAATAAATACCCCCTCTTCTTCCTTTCCCCCCACCTCCCGGATCAATGATGGTCACGGCCAGCTGTTACCCCTCTCATTAGCATACCGTTATAAAAGTGGAGCAAGCATTGTTCACTTCCTCATTCCGCTTCTACACGCCACTCTTGTTGTTTTCGTCTCTGCTCTTTACAATATTACTTGTTTTAAAAATGCCTCCTCGTCTTAGTGAAAATTTCAGTTCTTCCCGAAATTTCTGATGTTTTTGAACAACCTGAAGACACTTTAAATAACGACAGTGACAGTGAAGATGATGATGATTATTATAGCGTTAAAATTAGTGAAAAACTGAAAGTTATAGCAATTGATCCACAATTCCCATTCGATACAATAGAAAAATTCATGTCTGAAGCTCATAAATGGTTGGATTCAGGATCTTACGTACGATCGGCTCTTTTATATTGTATGATGATTGTAATTCTTTTCTTTAACACCAAATGATAGAGACCGCATGCGGCAGTGGGCTCAAACAATGAAGGAGTGCTACGAACAAGGTGTGGATGTTGGCGGCTATTTTACAGCGCAAGTGGTTTAAAAATCAAATTACCCTTCCCCCACCCTACACCTTATCCCTTCCAATCCTTATTCCTTCCCCCTCCCCATTTTTAAAACTCAATAAAGGCGGGCTATGAACCTCCAGGTTTCTAGTCTGTACTTGCACCTTGTGCCGTCAAGATGCTTACCGCTTTATCTTTAATAGTATTACAGGCACTGAGCAGAATTCTATAGAAAATTTGTTCTCTACTTGATAAACCGCAAAAACTACCTCCAAATACTTTCACCTACAAGCTACCTCTGATGACAAGGATTGATGTAAGCAAAATACCATTAGTTCAAGCGAAATTTCTGGAAGAAAAAAATCTTGTTTATGTAAGAGAAGTGTATCATAATGAATATTCAAAAAAGATTGGCTTACGAATTCATTAAGGAACATGCAGGACGTGAAAAAGAACAGTATCCAGGACCATTTTATTTATATCTTTTTGAGAATGGAGCTAGTGTAACGGTAGAAATAAGTATCAAATTAATGTAATTCTCCCTACCAAATTTGTGGGGTGAGGGTTTGAAGTAGATTTGCGCATAAATTAAAAGTTAGTTCAAAACTGAAATTCAACAATTGTTGGTCGAACTAAATTTGCGCATAAATTAACCGGGGTTGAATTAAAAGTTCGCATATCTTCCTATCAAGTTTATGAAGTTAGAATTTTGTTTTGCTGTAAAGTTATTGAAATAGTATTTGTATAAGGAAAATTCATATGAAATACATGTTGTAATTTAGTCGTAGAGATGTGTACTGTACGAAAGCTGGATTTATAGTGAGTCGGCGCGACAAATGAACTTGTATTTATGCAGATTGTTAAAATGGAATAAAGAGATGATAGTAGCAAAACGCTCTAAGTAGAAAGTGTAAATAATGTTATATAAAGAAATAATAGTTAAACAAGGAAAATATTGAAAATTCAAACTAGTATTAAAAAAATATGAACGGACAATCAATTTTGTAGAAGGTTAATATTTTGTTGAAAACGTTTGATTTTCTTGGATAGTGAAGAAGAAGAAGATGAAATAGTGGTAGGGGGGACCGTTATAAAAGGAGGAATGTGAGAGCCCATTTCATTTCTCTGCGAAACTTCGAAGAGTAAACATCTCAACATGTATCATTGCGATAAATGTTCGGAATCGTTTCACGATGAAATTCTATTAGACTGTCATAAAGAACTAATTCACAACAACGCAGAAGAAAAACAAGAAGAACAAGAGAACAAGAAGAACAAGAAGAACAAGAAGAACAAGAAGAAATAACAGCAACATCTTCAACTACTTTACCGAATCTACAAGTATTTGCTTTACCCGGTAAAGTAGTAATGCATCATAAGATTCAAAATGAAAACTTGAACTTAGAAGAATTTATTAGAGAAGCAAAACCAATCGTAAGTAAAACTTTAAAAGAAGAATTGAAAAGATTGAACTTTCTTAAATTTAGTTTACTACTAGAAGCTATGTTTATAAATGTACAAGAAGAATTATCACCAAGAGGATTCATAACAAAAAACCGAACCATCATGGAAAGTTCAAACATTGATTCAATAGTAGAGAACTGTATAGAAGAAATATTAACCAAAATTCAGGAACATGAAGGAAGAGGATCCGGATGGAGTCTTTCAAGTATTGAAGGATTAGATATAAGAGTTCAAAAACACGGATATGGACTAAGGGGATCTAGTTACATTCCTTTGCCTAAAAGTATTGAAGATACAAAATCTTGTATTAATGTTAGAAATGCAGACAATGAATGTTTTCGTTATGCAATGACAGCTAAATTTGTACCAAATAATGCGTATAGACCTGACCGGGAATATGAAAATCAAAGAAATAAGTACAATTTTCAAGGAATTACTTATCCTGTATCACTAGAAGATATATCAAAATTTGAGAAGAAAAATCCCGGTACTTCTATCAATGTTTTTGCATTAGATAGTTCAAACAAAGTGTATCCTTTACGTATTGCAAAAGAAGAACTACCAGATCATACGGATTTACTACTATTAACACGAGGAGATGTGTCTCACTATGTGTACATAAAGCAATTCGATCGTCTTGTTAACAAGCAACTTTCAAAAAATAGAAACAAAAAGTTGATTTGCAAGAGATGTTTTAATTTTCAACGAGAAGGAAGACAAGGAAGAGAATGGTTACAAGAGCACAAAAGATTATGTAACAATAATTATGAAGCAAAGATTAATTTACCTGCAGAAAACAGAGCATTCGTTTCATTTGAAAAAGTTCATCATCAATACCGTATCCCTTTAGTTGTGTATGCGGATTTTGAATCAACACTTGTTCCAGTTGAAGAAGAAAATTGCGAAGCAAGAAAAAGTGTAAAGTATCAAATGCACAAACCAAACAGTTTTTGTTTAATGGTCAAATCAACATTATCAGAAGAACATTTAAACAGATATGGATTAACTTCAGAACCTCTAGTATATCGTGGTGAAAATGCGGAAAAAATATTTCTTGATCACCTATATTCAATAGCTGGAAATACACAAAGATTATATACAAATATTGTACCAATGAAACCGATGGACGAAGAAGAAGAAATTCAACATGAAAATGCAACTCGATGTTTTTTGTGCAAAAATGATTTTACTATTGAGAATTATAAAATTAAAGATCACGACCACCTCACAGGTTATTACAGGGGTGCTGCTTGTAATAAATGCAACTTGAGCTATCGTTTACCACTATTTATTCCTGTGGTTCTGCATAACCTCAGTGGGTACGACGCTCATTTTATAATACCCGAATTAGGAAGAGACGACGGTAAAATCGATGTGTTAGCTGAAACTTCAGAAAAGTTCATAAGTTTTTCCAAAGAAGTTGGAAACCTCAAATTAAGATTCTTGGACTCCTACCGATTTATGCCGTCAAGTTTGTCCAAACTTTCTGAAAACCTAAGGAAACAAGATTTAATCGAAACGAAGAAGATTGTAAACAACGACAAACTGAATCTGGTACTTCGAAAAGGTGTTTTTCCATATGATTACATAGACAGTTTAGAAAGATTTAATGAAACATCATTACCTCCAAAAGAAGAATTTAAAAGTAAACTTTTCGACATGGATATATCTCAAGATGATTATAATCACGCATGCAAAGTATGGAACGAATTAGGATTTAGAACATTGGGAGAATATTCAGATTTTTATGTTAAACTAGATGTGACTTTATTATGTGATGTGATGGAAGAATTTAGAAATACGTGTTTTGCAGCATATGGATTGGACCCTCTTCATTCGTACACTTCGCCTGGACTAGCGTGGCAAGCCATGTTGAAAGAGACAAATTGTAAAATACAACTTCTTACAGATATAGATATGGTTTTGATGTTAGAGTCAGGAGTTCGCGGAGGATTGACGCAAAGTGTAACACGACATGTCAGGGCAAACAACAAGTATTTGCCCGATTATGATGCATCAAAACCAACAACATTCCTGGGTTATTTTGATGCAAATAACTTATACGGATGGGCAATGTCGAATCCCCTTCCATATGATAATTTCAAATGGATAGATCCTGAATCAATAGGAAACATAATGGATATACCGAAGCATGGTGAAACAGGTTATATTTTTGACGTCGATTTTGAATATCCAGAACATCTTCACGATGAACATTATGATTTACCACTGCTTCCGAAGACCGAAATTCCTCCAACTGGAAGATGGCCGAAATTAATGATGACTTTAACCGATAAGTCTAGGTATGTTGGACACTACTGGATGATACAACAGGCCATAGACTTGGGATTGAGAATTACAAAAATTAATCGAGTACTACAATTCTCTCAATCTTGTTGGTTAAAACCGTACATTGACAACAACACAAGAAGAAGAGCTGCTGCTACATCAAGTTTTCAAAAAGATTTTTTCAAACTAATGAACAACGCAATATTTGGCAAGACTTTGGAAAACAAAAGGAAACATAAGGATATCAAATTGGTAACTGATCCAGTAAAATTACAGAAATTAGTGCAACAACCAAACTTTGGTACATCTGTAATTATTAATGAAAATCTAGTTCTTATTTCCATGAACAAGAAGTCAGTTAAAATGGATCGTCCTTTGTATCTTGGAATGTCAATCTTGGATATTTCTAAAACACACATGTACGAGTTTCATTATAAGAAGATGGTTAACTATTATGGAAGAGATAACATTGGTATTGCATATATGGATACAGATGCACTCATTTACTGGATTAAAACAAATGACATGTACGAAGATCTACGCACCTTTATATATAAAGATGATTTCGACTTTTCTGATTATCCTAAGGACCATCCAAATTACGACTACGACAGAAACAAGAAAGTATTGGGAAAATTTAAAGATGAAACAAATGGTGTGCCAATGATGGAAATTGTAGCATTGATGTCCAAACTGTATTCGTTTCAACTGTACATAAACGAAAGGAACGAACATCAAGTCACAAAGAAAGCCAAAGGAATAAAAACCTCTTTCCTGAAGAAGAACGTACAGTTTGAACATTATAAAAGATGTTTGTTTGAAAATGTTGAAACAACTGCAACATTTAACACCATAAGAAGCTTCAACCATCGTCTTTTCAGTGTGAAGCAAACCAAATCGGCATTGAGCTATAAGGATGACAAGAGATACATCCTTGAAGACAACATAAGAACTCTGCCATTTGGACATTACTCTCTAAACCCTATCGACCAGTAAACCTATTCTTCGTCCTCTACCTTCTTCCTTTTTTCCTTTCCGTAAAGAAAAGGGGACATGGCAAGCCCAATGCCATGTTCCCTCTTTTTTACACTAATATGAAATGGCCTTGACCTATATTCAAACTATATAAAAGAGAATGAACTGTTGTACGGATCAGTATTTTTACAAGCGGTGTGCAAGCAACACCTGAAGATGGAAAGTGTGAAGGACAAGATTGTAAATGAACTACATAAACCAGCAAGAAGAAGATTTCCAAGAAGAAGTACAATTATTAAGGGAATGAATGATCTTTATCAAGCTGATCTCATTGAAATGATACCGCACAGTAAATTAAACAAAGGTTTTAAATATATTTTAACAATTATAGACTGTTTTACTAAAATAGCTGACGATTTACCATTAAAGGATAAGACTGGTAAAAGTGTTACAAAAGCTATGGAAACAACGATACAAAGAAATAAATTCAAAATCAAACATCTACAGACCGATGATGGAAAAGAATATTTTAATAAAGACTTTGGAGCTTTGATGAAAAAATATCAAATAAATCATTATTCTACAAATTCTGAAGTTAAAGCTTCAATAATTGAAAGATTCAATAGAACATTGAAAGGAGCGATGTACAAACAATTTTCAAAACGAGGATCATACGTGTGGTATGACATATTACCACAACTTATAAAAGAGTATAACAACAAATATCATCGTACCATTGGAATGAAACCTATCCAAGTAAACAGCGCTAATGCTAAGGTTGTATTACAACGCATCAGAAATAATACAACGCCTAAATTGGAAAAGTTGCAACCAAAAAAGTTTAAGGTCAACGATAAAGTTCGTATAAGCAAGTACAAAGGTGTATTTAGTAAAAGGTATCTACCAAATTGGACTAATGAAGTATTTACAGTTTATAAAGTGCAACCAACTATACCTGAAACTTACTTATTAAAGGATAACAAGGGTGAATTACTTCAAGGTGGATTCTACGGACATGAATTGTTGAAATCAAATGTTGGTGATGTATATCTTGTTGAGAAGGTTTTACAAAGGAAAAAAGATATGGTTAAAGTCCGGTGGTTAGGATTCGATAAAAGTGAAGACTCTTGGATTCCTTCAAAAGACTTGGTATAGTAATTTAATAGCTCATTGTGTGTTTAACCTTGATACAAGATGGAGATTGTACAACAAAAAGATCGATTTAATATCAATAATATTGATGAATTGACGGTTGACAATGATAGGTTAAATCATGGTAAACATGGTGAATTACTACCAAATACGATAAGATGTTTAATAACTGGTCCTTCAAATTGTGGAAAAACAAATGTTGTTTTTAACCTTATAACTAATCCTAAAGGATTGCGCTTTAACAATATATACATTTTTTCAAAATCATTGCAACAACCGAAATATCAATTATTGGATAAAGTACTTGCAAGTGTACCTGAAGTGAATTTCTACAAGTTTAATGCCAGTGAAACAATTATGCAACCAAATGAAGCAAAACCATTTTCTATTTTTATTTTTGACGATGTGTCTTGTGAAAATCACGACAATATAAGGAATTATTTCGCTATGGGAAGACATCATAATATCGATAGCATTTATATTGGTCAAACATACAGCAAAATTCCAAAACAACTTATAAGAGATAATGCAAATATGTTGATTATCTTTAAGCAAGATGAAACAAATTTAAAGCATATATACAATGATCATGTAAATGCGGATATGCCATTTGAGAAATTTAAAGAAATGTGTGGCAAAGCATGGAATGAGAAATATGGCTTTCTCGTTATTATGAAGGAAGAAGATATTAAAAATGGTAGATATCGTATAGGGTTGGATAAATTTGTATTTATGCGTTGAACTACCGATGCTACATCTAGTTACACGTTGAACTTCACAGTGTAAACATGGTGAATCAAGAAAAACTATTGAAAGAAATAAAATCACTCAGTGATTCTATTAGGATGAAGAATCGTGCATTGAGGATGGGTTTAAGTGAAAGAGAAGAATTTCTAGAGACTACATTTAAACCTATTACGGAACCTTTAAAACAGATATCAGAAACTATTGGTAAACCTCGTTATGAAGGACATGTTTTACTACCAGTTTCTAAACAAGAAGTACAAGCATTAAAAAAAGAAGAAGATGATGATTCATATACAAGCGCTAGTGAGCAAGAAGAAACAAAAGAAGAAGAAGAACCAATTGTTGAAAAGGAAGAAGAACAACCAATACCTGAAGCTGAACAATCTATTCCAAATTTAACTCAATTGAGTAGCGATATATTACAACATGGACCTCTTGGAAGAAAATATATAATGAAAATGCTACATGACATGAAATCAAACCCGAATTTGAGTAGATCACACGTATACGGAGCAAGAATTGATGGGAATGAATTAAAGATCGGCGATTCAAAGCTTGAAATAACACAAGATGATTACATCATTATTGGTGAGCATAAATATAAAGGAACAAAAGGACTTTATGAATTAATTTTTAAAAACATACCACTAAGATATTCATCCAAAGATTTAAGTGTTTTTAAGGAGATTCTACAAAATACTAACGCTCATAAAAGAAACTACTTAAAGGATGCAATGATTAATCGTTCACGTGCAACAAAATATAACATCGTTATAAAAAAGTTGTTTCCTCCACGAAAATTGCCAACATTACGTACTGCACCAGCGGTGAGACAACCACTGAAAAGAAAATCTTTATCACTTATGGATTTATCACTTCTTGAACAACATAGTAAAAAGAGTAAAGGAGATACCTCAACATCTGGCAAAGGATTGATGAAAAATCTATACAATACAAATGTGATTTACTACAACGACATCAATAAATTGGTTGATAGAATGAGACTATTGCATGAAGCCATGGAAGCCGGTCATACAGGTTTAAATAATGAATGGGTAGCTCTGATTGACGAACTCAGGAATCGCGGTATAATCGTATAATTGTCCGCGGATATATAAGAATTGCAGGCGTATAATGTGTCAGTTCTAACATGAGCGTCGACAAGTTCGGACGATACTCCGCGTTAGGAGTGCAAGTTGGAGAAAACAGAAAAAGAAGTGGATTACCGCAAACACCTGAAGGTGACTATAACATAAATAATAAACGTTTAAAGTTTGTTAGAGATCCAGAAGAAGATGGAGATGCAACAAATTTAAAAACAGTTAAGGAGGTAACATCTACAAGTTTAAAACTCGACGACAACCAACTGTATGATGCAAAATCTCACAGGGTTATTAACGTTGCAAAACCAGTCAATAATGGAGATGTTGTTAATAAAGGCTATTTTCTATCTGCGATGGAATACGCTTTACTGTTGGAAAAGACTAAAAGTGGAAAAAGGTACAATGCTTTAAACTATAAAATAACTAATGTGGCAGATCCAACCGAGGATACAGATACAATCAATAAGCGTTATTTGCACTCTGTAATACCAGAAAAGAAAAAAGATGGATTTTCCTTCTATAAATATACTATAAACGATATTGGATATCCTAAAGAAGAAAGTGATGGTGTTAATATAAAATACATTAAAGATAATTGTATTTTATATAATGGTGCTGTTATTGATTGTCATGGAAAAGTGTTGTCCAATCTGAAAGATGGTTCAACTCCATCGGATGCTGCTACCGTGAGACAAATGAATGAAAGCTTGAAGAAAGGAACATCCGCTTTTGTTAAACAAAATCAGGTGGTGTCAAAGAAAGGTGATGAGTTTATGCAAGGAAGTGAAAAGTTTACCTTACTACAACTACAAAATGACAAGTGGGATGGAAAAAATAAAAGATTGTCAAATATAAGTTTAGGCACGGAAGAACATGATGCTGTTATTTTAACACAAGTACCACAACTATCAGCTACTGGTGTTAATTTTATATGTAAAGGTAAACGATTAACCCAAGTTAAATCTGGTAAAGATGATCAGGATTGTGCTGTTGTAAAACAAACTATAATTTTAGATAAAATAAATAACGTATATGATGGAAAAAATAGAAGAATATCTAACATATCAGCAGGAATAGCTCCGAATGATGTTGCTACTATTAATCAAGTTATAGCGACCTCTAAAAAGGATCCATCGGTGTATACATGTAATGGTAAACGTATCACAAATCTTGATAATCCTACATATGACAAAGATGCTACTAATATCGAGTATGTAACGAATCTTGTAGGTAATGTAGTTATTGATATGCATAATCATTTGATTAATACATCGATGAAACACAATAAAATCGAAGATTCTCAGAGAAACCAATGGATTAAAGATGAAATCATTGATAAATACTAGTAAAACTTATGAATATTTAAGTATGGAATACACAAAAAAGGATTCATTATCATAAAGTATTTCATAGAGTGAAGACGTTGGTTACATAAAACAACATAATGAAGACCGTATCGCTCAGTCGTCGTCAAGACAGCGGCAAGAGAGGACGTGGTTTAACATCAGCTGCATTATCCCTGCTCAGACGGATTCCAATTGGTGCTGTTGTGAATCGAACGATAGACGCTTTACCATACGAATTACATCTGCCCGGAGGTTATCAATATTGTGGACCTGGAACTAAGTTGGCAAAACGTTTAGCAAGAGGAGATCCTGGAATTAATAAATTAGATCAAGCTTGCAAAGAACACGATATAGCATATTCAAAGTATAAAGATTCAACAAATAGATCAATAGCGGATAAAATTCTAGCGGAAAAAGCTTGGCAAAGAGTAAAATCAAGTGACGCAAATATTGCAGAAAAAGCAGCGGCTTGGGCAGTAACTACAGCCATGAAGACGAAAGCAAAGTTAGGTGCTGGAAGACGTCGCAGAGGAAGACCTGCAAAAAGAAGCGCTCCCAAAAGAGGTGGAAACATTAAAAAAAGGACATCGTAGAACTCGTAAGGCAAATGTAAAGAAGACTTCTGTTTGGCAAATGGTAAAAAACGAAGCAGGTTTATATCTAAGACCATACCGTGTGTACTAAATAAAAAGAATCAATTGCTAATTCCAAATAAAGCCTTAACAAATCATCAGTTAAATGATTATGTAAAATGTTTGAAAATACCATTTTTTCGAGGAGTTTTTATGAAAGATGCATTACCAACTAAAATATGGGAAAATGAAACTGGAATAGTAAATTTGGATTCCACCTATGGTCCAGGCACTCATTGGGTATGCTATAAAAAGCTCGGACAAACCGTTTACTACTTTGACAGTTTTGGCAATCTACCACCGCCGAAAGAACTGCAACATTATTTTCGAAACTCCAAAAACATTTTTTACAATTACAAAAGAGAACAACCTAACAATACTGAAATATGTGGGCATTTATGTTTGGAGTTTCTAGCGAAGAGTGTCAGTCAGCTTTAAGATGTCATCGTATACAGTGTCACTGAGTGGAAATTCATCCACATTGAAAAGTACGCTGTTCCCAGCATTGCGTCTATCCAAGGAAAGATTATGGGAAGCGGCATTACTTGATTTAACTACCTACAACTCAATTCCCAATGTTACGGAAGGAAAGAACAATTTACTACATTATTATGAAACTAAGGATGCTTCAGGAAAATACTCAGAATTGAAAATAATTACATTTCCTACTGGAGCTTATGAAATCGATGATATAAACCAATTACTACAAAAACAACTCGGAGAAGAAAAGATCACCGTTAAAGGAAACAATAATACTTTAAAAGCAGAAATAACTTCAAAATATTATATCGATGTCAGCTTGGAAAACTCCATTGGCAGTTTACTTGGATTTACAGATACAAAAAAGAAAATCTTAACTCCTGGAACTACTCATTCAGGTGATACAACTGTTACAATATTGAAAGTCAATAGTATCGATGTAACGTGTAATATTATACACGGATCGTATAGAGAAGGAGTGAATCAGCATATTTTACATACATTTTATCCAACTGTGGCTCCCGGTTTTAAAATTGTTGAGAAGCCACAAAACTTGATATACCTACCGTTAAACACCAGTTTCATTTCAGACATCGTACTGAACATATTGGATCAAGACGGTGTTAGTGTTGACTTTAGAGGAGAAACGATAACTATACGGATACACATCAGAGCGGCAACATAAAAGTCGACATGGGATTATCATTTAAACCGCAACGGAAGAGTCGGGAGCTCAGTAGCTCCTCGACATTGGAAGAGTTAACATCGGACAACATTCGTTTTCTACAGAAGATTGGATTGAAACTTAACAACAATGGATATCCTGGATATATCTCAAGGACCGACATTCGACGAAACACTATGGGAGAAGGAATATCACACGCACAACCCTTACACTTCATCAAAATTAAACAATAACGATGAAATAAGGATTCCCATTCAACAACAAGATATTTACACATTACCGTGTGAAAGTTATTTATACATTGAAGGACGGGTATTAAAATTGGATGGAAAAACTGCTTCAACAGTTCCTTTTATAAATAACCCGATGGCATATCTTTTTGATGAAATAAGATATGAGATATCAGGGGTGACAGTTGATTCGACAAAAAAGGTTGGTATAACAACAACATTGAAAGGATTAACATCATTAACACCGCATGAGAAGAATTCAATAGTCACCGCCGGATGGGTTGCTCCTGATAAAGACACTATAACACCGAATTCCAACGGTCACTTTGATTTTCATGTACCTTTACGATTGCTTTTGGGATTCGCTGAAGATTACAAACGAGTAATAATAAATGTCAAACAAGAATTGGTATTACTCAGATCTTCAACTAACAAGGACTTGATACTTGCAGACCCTGCAACTACTGAAGATAAATTGGAATGGCAACTACAATTAGATAAAGTTGTTTGGAGAGTACCTCATGTAAGATTGGCCGATGAACATAGAATCCTATTATTGAGAAAGTTAAAATCTGACCGTGATATTGTGATGCCATTCCGAAGTTGGGAATTCCATGAATATCCTACACTACCTCAGACCGAACGACAAACATGGACCGTCAAGACATCAACTTACTTGGAACGAGCAAGGTACATAATACTCGGTTTTCAAACTAAGCGAAAAGATGTTATCACTGCAAATGCCGGTCAATTTGATAACTGTAAAATAAAGAATTGTAAAGTTTTCCTAAACTCTCAATTCTTTCCGTATGACAATTTGAATGTCATGTTCAGCAAAAAACGTTTTTCCATTTATACGATATGTATGCAAGATTTCAATCGTCATATTATGGAAAGACTAATACTCCACTATTATCACCTGACCAATATTATTCCAAGGCTCCGATAATTGTAATAGATTGTTCAAAACAAAATGAATCGGTAAAATCATCAAGTGTGGATATAAAAATTGAAATGGAATTTGAAGAACCAGTAGCGGATGGAACTTCAGCATACTGTCTTATTCTACATGATAAAATAGTTACTTACACACCGCTGACCGGAATCGTGAAGAATGTACTTTAAACAGAATTAGTACAACGACTGCAGATTTTTGAGGTTAGAATTATCTGTCTCAATTTTTGAGGTTAGAATTTCGTTTGTGAAACACAAGTTAAAAACAAACATTTATGTGAGTGTATAAATTTCAAGGATTCGACGAAAAACATAAAAGCGAGAAAATCATGAGTGGAAAATTCATTATATCTTCGACCGTCGTATGGGAAACATCGTTCGCAAGATGAGTTCTACTAACGGAGAAGAAAATACACCTCTAATGGATGAGAATAGTTCAGATATAGAAAAACAAGTTGAACGAGAAATGGACGAGTTCCTCAAGTTTAACAAACATAAGAAGAGAGAAGAAGAAAAAGAAGAAGAAGAAGCTGAAAAAGAAGTAAAAAGAAAAAAGGTTGAAGTTAACATTACAACTAATATTTTAACAGAAGTATTTCTTCGGATTTTCTACCCCATTTCTTCATGCATGACGAAAAGTATTTCAGTTGGAATTTTAAAATCATTGGATTATTCACCGATTGTTATTTTAAATCATGGAAATAAAATGGTTACATTCACTGAAACTTCTTGGGAATCATTTATGAAACATTTACATCTTTTGGAATGCTATTTGAGTAACAACACATTTGGAAGAAGAACAAGATTAAGTTTATTGGAATCAAATATTGAAGTTGATATAGTGAAACATCGTGGAGGACAAATGGTTCGCTTCAGAGATTTAACTAGACATGATGTAAAATTACATTTGACTAAAGAAGAATTTTACACTTTAAGTTGTACTACCGGTCCCGTCACCAGATATTTGAAACAACTAATATTTTCAAGTGCAATAATCAAAGACTATCTAATCGATACATTGGACAGACAACCTTTCGTTCCAATTTTATACGGTCCCGTGGATACTTCAATTTTTAATCGAATACCTCAAGAAGTGGATATGTGGAGACAATTGAACAACTATCACACCAACTTTAATATCGACGAAGAAGCGCAAGAAGTTAAAGAAGAACAATCGTGTTTGTAATACAAGTCAGTTGCTGACGAGACTTCATCATGAACAAACGGGTTTCGTTTTCTAATGCGCCACATATAATGGAAGTTAAAAAAGGTATAATTGAATTTCAAGCTTTTCGAGGAAATGATGGAAATTTTATTATAAAAGAATTAGTAATTTTGGATATGAACACATCTGTAGTTTATCATTACTTATTCAAACCTCCATTACCATTCAATAGACTAACAACTAAAGCGAAAGTTACAAACAAATGGTTGTACAAACATTTTCACAACTTAAGATGGGATGAAGGTTTTATTAATTATAACATGATGCCGCACATTATGAATCATTACTGCAAAGAGTTCAAAACTATCTACACAAGAGGATTGGAAAAAGCTAATTGGATACAATCATTTACAAGCAACGAAGTGGCAACGAAGTGATAAATGCAATAATAGATAGAGATTTCCAATGCTACTTCAATGAACTTTGTATTTCATCAAAGAGTTTTAAACATCGAAGGTCACAGTGCGCTTTGAAGAATGCTTACCGCTTAAATAATTTCCTTCAACAGAATGGTGGGGGTAATGTCGGTAATAAAAGTGAGAGCGCTACCATGACGCAGCATGAGTATTACTCGAACCTCCGAAGAGACAACATCTCCGACGGACATTATTATTAACAAGAAGATTAACAATAACATCAAGATGGCATCACAGAACTTTCTTCAAAATTTGGTTGATCAATTCAACGCTCATTCTAAATCAACAATCTTACCGACGAAGAAATGTTCTGAACTAAAAGAAGAAAAACATTACATCATACATACAATCAAGAAGATGGACACTTCAATTGGTGATGCTATTAATTGCACATTGAGCGAGGCGCCGTATACAGTTGGTGACGAACCGAAGTTTCAAATCTTCCTACCGAAACGGTTTGTACAACTTCTACAAAATGAAGATCTTCGAGTTATTCAACCTGGCGCACTCTATTTAGTTTCACACGGACCGAGTGGAAACAACTCAACTGAACTAACTATTCATGTAACACCTACTACTAACTAGTTTGTACATAACATTGTAAATATATGTGTTTGTAATGGTTTCTCAATAAAGATGATATAAAACAAAAAAGAAAAATAAAAGAAGCAACATATTGTTATGTCTTTGTACATAGCAATATGTTGCTTTTTTTAAAAATTCCACGGGATGACCTTGACCCAATTTTGTGTGATAATAAAAGTGAAAATCAACTTGTGAAATTCATCAGTCTACGACTACCTTTCGTACCGTACACATCTCACTCTCTATAACTAAATACAAAACTTCAACATGTCCTTAAAGGTCAAGTGTGCATCTTACGATACCAACACCATTACGAGTTTTGAACAACTTGAAGATTTAACCAACGAAATGCGAGTTTTACTTACCGGTGGTTATCACTTAACTGTTGATGTTAGTGCTACTAATGTAAGGATGTTTACTAAAACAAAATACTGCGATGATGAAGTATTTCTTTCTACACAACCTACAACATCTTCATCGCCAACTGGTCAACATAACATCAAGTTCCACAAGTACTACCAATGTTAAATAGCTTTTATCAAATAAAACTAAGGAATCACGTGATCAATGTCAAGTTGATAAAAAGGGTGTGATACTTGGATAACTAATCATTCGCTTCCCAACTCTCGCTGCGTCAACACCTATTTTTAAAGATGTTATACAGAATGATGATTGAACTTGATGGAAAGATCTATGGAAAAGAGTACAACACCGTTGAACAAATGACAGAAGATTTAGAAATATTAACCCGAGAAGGATATCAGGCTAAATTAATTTTAAAATTTCCTGAAGTACATCCACTATCGACTGAAGAACTTATCGCTATGGCTAAAGCGGAGAGAGAGAAAAAGTCTGAAGAAAACAAACAGGAGAAAAAGTCTGAAGAAAACAAACAGAAACAAACTTCTTAAGTATCAATTTTCCTTACATTAGTAAGGTATAATTTTTTAAAACTTCGTTTGGATGACCTTGAAATTATCCCCACCACTTTTTGTAGTACATAAAACTGACTATTCAACACTGTACACTCTTATTCTTTCACTGGACTCAGCAGCGTCAACATGGAAAAACAAAATTACAAGTACGAACCTCGTTACTGTTGTGAACAACAGTGTACAGATTTAGGACCAATGATGGTGGACGGGTTAGCTTGCACTAAGTGTGAATTTTTCGGATCTTGTTACTGCAAGTGCAAAACAAAACAACTACCGCCACCGGAATTGCGAACTTTCAAATTTTACAAATCAAGATATTTTCATACATGCTGTCCTCAAAGATGTTTCAAATTTCATCCTCTCGATCTAGCTTATTGTCAACGCACCAAGTCTCATCAAGATGATTTTTGTACACATATGATAAAAAGATGTAAATACAGATCAGATTGGTATTCAGATCCTGTTGAACCATCGAATGTGTAATTTCAGTTTTACACTCTTTTTAAAACTTCAATTGGATGACCTTGAGATTTCCCCCCACCATTGGTTTTTTTTTTTTTTAGATTCCCCCACCATAAGTCTTTTAGATTTCTCCCCACCATTAGTTTAAGTTTTGTATCTTATTGAATCCACCTTTGAATTATTTCACTTCCAACATTCTAACTAACAACATGGGAACACCTTTCGTCAGGTTTCAACATATAATAACTGAGAGGGGAGAAATGGAAGAATTGTTTCAAAACTTGCTCGCTATAATGGATAGATATTATATGAGATGGATCAGAATTGATGTTCAATATTTACGTCCTGGTGAATTATCTTCATCATCACAGAGTGAGGAGGACGAGGCAACTACTACAGCTAAGATATTTGAATTAAAAGACGAAGAAGAAGAACTTAGCTTTTTATTTAATCATAAGCTCGCCGTTAAATAAGCCCCTCCCTTGGCGGCGTTCCTCATTTACTCGCCAACTCTCCAACGATGAACAACTCTCCATTGGCACGGATGAATTCTAGTTTTGAAATAAACTCTAAAGAAGAGTTACAAGCTATTTTTAATATTTTACAAGAACTTGTAGATAATTATACAACTATCAAAATGAATTTGGAAATAACATACGATTGTCCTATTTGTGATAAGGTTGAAAGTTCAGACGAAGACAGTTTACTAAATCTAACTCCTGCACCATCTGACACTACTGACGGTAATAATGAAGAGCAAAATCTATCCCCCGCCACTTCTTTGTAATTCATCTTTCCCCCCACCACTTTTTTATTTAATTAACATTTCTTGCTTTCACTCCTCATTCCGTCTTCGACTTTTAAACTATCAACATAACTTCTTTTAAAATTTCAAACACTAATACAATCATGATGGATATGATGGATGAAGTTCCCTTTGTAACTAGAATGGAAGAGGATAAATTGAAATTGGAAATTAAACGATTGGAAATGGAGCAGGAAAACCAACTCGGAATATTACGTCTCTTCACACTTTTCAAATACATCATCTGGGGACTCTGCGTTTACCTTTTTCTCGTCGTTGGCGTTTGTTTCTACAACTCCATAGTTCATCACAAAAATTCAACCTGTATAGTTCCTGGTATTGCACATTGATTGTATTTGTTTTTACGAATAAAGTTCAAAACTTAAATCTACCTATCCCGCTATCACCGGGTAGTTCAACTCTCAGAACTATTTCCTGTGCTAGCGGGATAGGCTTTTTTAAAACTTACTCGGGATGACCTTGACATACTTTCCGTAACCCAATTATCAAGTTGAATTTCAGTTTTATACTTACTTTTAATTTATGTGCAAATTTAGTTCAACCGAGATCTTCTCACGCGATAACCGTTATAAAAGGAGATTGTTCATCACGCCGCGACCATTAATTAACTCGTATTTGTGTTGTTCGCATCCTTCCTACTCATTACATATACGTTTCGCCAACTTCATTATACAAGTCTAATTGCTACTAACCTGGAGTTTCATTTACATTAGCACGTGTCGTCCTGTTTGAATCACCTTCGCGTGCTCGACGTTATATCTCATTCATCTGTCTTGTTCTGACTTCTACACGTCTGATATACTTCTTGTGATGGATACGCAATGTTTAAAATTGAAACTTTTGCGGACACAACATATATTACGAAGTAATTCAAACCTTCTGTTTCAAAGATTAAAACTAATTTAACAAAAGTAAGGAAGAAATTAAGTTTTAACCCGTTATACTCTGCTAGAACTTCGCAAGTTAGCGTTGACGATAGTGTTATTCACAACATTTTGCGTTCGATGTTACGTTTCCACAACTTCGAACTTGTTACACCTATCGACTGTGTTCAGCAGGTTTTCATATTTTACCCCCACCCTTCCTTATATAAGCGCGCTCACGACAATTCCTGTTTCATTGTTTTGTACACTCTTCAGCTAACATGAACTAACTTTTAATTTATGCGAAGTTTTACTTCAACCCCGGTTAATTTATGCGCAATTTTAGTTCAACTCCCAATTGTTGAATTTCAGTTTTGAACCAACTTTTAATTTATGCGCAATTTTAGTTCAACCGAGCGCCATCTCCACTCCCCCCATTGATTAATTCACCATCTGACATCTACAGTCACGCATATATTTCGACGCGTCATGTTTCATTCTTCATTCTCGTTCTATCCGCGGAACTTAACACTTCTATTTACCTTCTCTCTCTCTCTTGTTATGACTGCGCTATGTTTGAACTGACTTTTATTTTCGTTCAACTGTTAGAGTTTTTATTAACACCGTCGAATTACAATTTTGAACTAATTTTTAATTTATGCGAAGTTTTACTTCAACCCCGGTTAATTTATGCGCTAATTTAGTTCAACTCCCGATCGTTGAATTTCAGTTTTGAACCAACTTTTAATTTATGCGCATATTTAGTTCAACACCCCGATTGTTGAATTTCAGTTTTACACTAACTTCTAGTTTCGTTCAACTATTAGAGTTTTTATTAACACCGTCGAATTTCAATTTTGAACTAACTTCTATTTTATGCGCACTCTTCGCTCAACCGACCGCCGACGCTCTCACCATCTCCACCCCGACATCTATTGTCCCCACTTCTGGCCCACCGGAAGCTGCGTGCCGTGGCACGTGGCTTCCGGTGACGTCACTTCCGGGCCAGAAGTAACCAAAACACACTACTACGGATAAATAGTTTATCGAATTGCAGTGATAGATGTTTGTATGGTGACAAATTTGTCAGTTTTATTATAGTTTCAATCACCAGACAAAAATACTCGGTGTAAGCAACCCAATTTGAAAATTTTTAGACAAATTGCTAATCTCAGGAGCATAAATATAAAGAATATAACGTTCGAGGGTTTTTGTTTCAACCATCTTATTTATAAACAATGATATTGTTGAAAACATATGGCGATTTAGCAGCCTAAGATCTTAAAAGGGCTTTTTGGTGAAAACAATTTATAGTGTGTTTAAACTAACTAATCGATTATATTTTGTTTTTCAGTTTACCAAAAACGCATTTTGATCAATCTGTTAACAGTGTTTTAGTATTTAAAAAAATAACAGAGTTTTCATCAAAATATCAACACATTGTTATAATTATGGTACTGTAATTATGCTTATTATTAGTTTAATTTTAAGTAATACATATTGGGATTCTCCTATTATGTAAAGGTTGTGAAGAAAAACTAATTTAGAAAGGAACTATTACCGATCCTAATAAAAAAATTAAGATTTAAAAAACAAAATATAAAACTGTAAAAATTGAAACTCACTAAAGAATTTGAATTTGAAACTGTAAATTTGAAACTCGTTAAAAAAATCCCTAGATGAAAAATTATCATAAAAAAAACTTTACAAGAGAGTCAAAGCCTAAAACAAAAATGATTGGCGTGAAACATGTTGAGGAAAGTATTCGATATAAAACTGAGAAGTTAGGAGTGAATGGAAGCCGCAAATCTGCCAGGGGGACGCTTGACGCAAGAAGCGAGGATGAATATAGGAGCAGGAGTGACTGTAAAGTGAACGATATACACACGTACACTACCATCGGTATACCTTCACCACCACCAGCTACCAGCAAACCTCGTGATGAAACACGGTGACTGACTCCGAGCAGATAAAACGAGTTGGGCATGCAACAAGGTTTGACAGACACTTGAATGATGTGCAAATGTTACTAACAGATTTCGGAAGGAATTTAATTTGATTCAGTTAATAATCTAAAATAATGGGGATATCATTACTTTCTTAACACGTTTGAAATAGAAGGTATGGTATTTTGTTATCATTTTCAATTCGTGTACTTTACAACTTGTAATATTCTTGACAAGGTAATATAAAAATCATTTTAGGCATAAAACTCGACGTAGTATTTAATGATTTTACCATATATCTTATTTTCTTATTTAGAAATTTTAGTTGAATACATTAAAACGAATCAATTTTAACTATTTTAATATGATTATTTTAATCTAGGTGCTAAACAGATTGACCAATTTGAGATTGGGTTTTAGGAATTTTTCTCTAAATTCAAAGATCATTAACATTATATAAATAAATAAATATATATATATATATATATATATATATATTTAAATACAAAGCATTTCGGCGTCATTTTGCATTGTTTCACTGCATTTTGGCGTCAAACGGTGACGCCGAAAAGTGACGCCAACAAGCAGAGTTTACAGCAGTTGACAGCAGTTCAACCTCTGACGCCGATAAACCAACGACGCCAAAATTCAGTATAATGAGTGACGCCAATAAACGATGCCAAAATGCTGTGTAATAATTAATCAATGCGAACTGTGGGATTGACTAATAATAAACGGCGGGAGTAACTTATTAAAAAATTGTTTGAGTAACTACTATGGAGTCGGTATAGGAAGTGGTATCTGGTGTTGGGCTGGGGTTGCAATGGGGAGAGGTATCTGAAGGTGTGTTGGAGTCACTATAGGGAATGGTATCTGGAGTCTGGTTGGGGTCACTTTAAAGAATGTTATCTTGGGGTCAGTTGGGGTCGCTATATTTAGTGGTATCTGGAGGTGGGCTGGGGTCTTTATAAGATGTGGAATCTTGTGGGGGTTTCTGTCGCAATAGGGAGCGTTATCTGGAAAAGGGTTGAAATCGATTAAAGAAGTGGTATCTGCAGGTAAGGTGAGGTCGCAAACGGATTGGTTTCAGGAGGAAATTTTTTGTCGCTATTGAGAGTTTGATCTGGATATGGGTTAAGGTTGCAGAAGAGAATGGTATCCGTAGGTTGTCTGTGATTACTGTAAGGAGTAGGCCATTTTGTGGATAAAAAAATTATAGTAACAGATTATAATTGCATTTTTCATTCATATTAGAAATTTTCTGGGTTACATCAAAACGATGTGAACTCATTGTGAAGTAACACAGCATTTATAAGTCATAAGATTATTATGAATGAGTATTTGCAATTATGAAACGTTATTTACTTCTTTTCCAATACCTGCACGCCATTTGATAACAAAAAATATGAATTGTTTAGTAATCACTTTCTTCATGTTTACCAGTAAATTTACGTGACGACAAACTGCTGCAACCTCTATGATAAGTTACGCAGCATTATGGAGTCATGAGTTTAATGAGATGATTTACAAGGACGATAACGATAGATACTTCATTTAAAGAACTTTGCGTTTTTTATAACAAAAACAAAATTGGGAAGGTGTTATAATAGCTCTTTTCATTTTCATTAGTAAATTATAAAGGTGACGCCGAATCGCTGCAAACTCAATGTAAAGTTACGCAGCATTATAGAGTCATGAGTTTAATGAGGTAATTTACTAGGATTTATATAATTAAATAATTCAATTTAAATAGCTTTGCTAATTTTACCAACAACAACAAAATTGGAAGGTGTTATTAATGCTCTGTTCATTTCATTAGTAAATTATAAAGGTGACGCCGAATCGCTGCAAACTCAATGTAAAGATACGCAGCATTTTAGAGTCATGAGTTTAACTGGATTATTTACAAGGATATACAACATAGATACTTCAATTTAAATAGATTTGCTAATTTTACCTAAAACAACAAAATTGGGAAGGTGTTAAAATCGCTTTTTTCATTTTCATTAGTAAATTATATAGGTGACGCCGATTTGCTGCAAACTCAATGTAAAAAAGCAGCATTTTAGAGTCATGAGTTTAACTAGATGATTTACAAGGATTTACAACATAGATACTTCAATTTAAATAGATTTGCGAATTTTACCTACAACAACAAAATTGGGAAGGTGTTATAATCGCTCCTTTTCATTTTCATTAGTAAATTATATAGGTGACGCCGAATCGCTGCAAACTCAATTTAAATTTACGCAGCATTATGGAGTCGTGAGTTTAATGGGGTGATTTACAAGGGTTTATATAATTAAATACTTCAATTTAAATAGCTTTGCTAATTTTACCAACAACAACAAAATTGGGAAGGTGTTATTAATGCTCTGTTCATTTCATTAGTAAATTATAAAGGTGACGCCGAATCGCTGCAAACTCAATGTAAAGATACGCAGCATTTTAGAGTCATGAGTTTAACTGGATTATTTACAAGGATATACAACATAGATACTTCAATTTAAATAGATTTGCGAATTTTACCTACAACAACAAAATTGGGAATGTGTTACAATCGCTCTTTTCATTTTCATTAGTAAATTATATAGGTGACGCCGAATTGCTGCAAACTCAATTTAAAGTTACGCAGCATTATGGAGTCAAGAGTTAAATGAGGTGATTTACAAGGATTTATATAATTAAATACTTCAATTTAAATACTTTTGCGAATTTTACCAACAACAACAAAATTGGGAAGGTGTTATTAACGCTCTTTTAATTTTCATTAGTAAATTATCTTGGTGACGCCGAATTGCTGCAAACTCAATGTAAAGTTACGCAGCATTATGGAGTCATAAGTTTAATGAGGAGATTTACCAAGATTTAGAACATTAAATACTTTAATTTAAATACCTTTGCGACTTTTACTAACAACAACAAAATTAGGAAGGTATTGCAATCACTGTTTTCATGTTTATTATTACATTATGTAGTTGACGCCGAATTGCTGCGAACTCATTGTAAGGTTACGCAGCATAATAGAGTCAAGAGTTTAATATGATTGTTTACAAGGATAATAAAGTTAGTTAGATAATTAGTTAGATGGTTTACAAGGAATGTAACATTATATACTTCAACTTAAATACCTCTACGCTCTTTGATAACCACAAAAGATAGGAACACCTTACAATAACTGGTTTCATATTTATTAGTAAATTTTGTTGGTGACGCCGAAGTGGTGTGAACTCATTGTAAAGTTACGCAGCATTATGGAGTTTTATGAGATGATTTACAAGGACGATAACGTTAGATACTTCAACCGTAATACCTTTACGCCCTTTGACAACCAAAAAAATAAAAATAAAAATAAAATAAATAAATAAATAAAAACACCTTACAGTAACAGTTTTTATGTTTATTAGTTAATTTTCTTGGTGACGCCGAACTGATGCGAACTCATTGTAAGGTTACGCAGCGTAATGGAGTCAAGAGTTTTATATGATTGTTTACAAGGATAATAAAGCTAGTTAGATAATTCAATTTCAATACTAGTATGGCCTTTGATATCTTCCAAAAAAATTGGGAATATGTTTCAATAATTTTTTCATGTTTATTCAATTGTTAAATTTTCAAGGAGACCCCAAAGTGCTGCGAACTCAATATAAAGTTACGCAGCATAATGGAGTCTAGAGTTAAATGTAATGGTTTATAAAGGATGGTAAAGTTGGATAATATAATTTTAATACCAGTACGCTCTTTCACAACGGAACATATTACAATAACTTTTTTCATGTTTATTAGTAAATGTCCTAGATGGCGTCGAACTGCTGTGAAATTATTGGGTAATTCGCAGCATTATGGAGTGTTGAGTTTAATGTGATGGTTTACAAGGATTTTAAATTTTGATACTTCAATTTAAGTACCTGTAAGCCCTTTGGGAACCACCAAAAAATAGGAACACCTTAACTGTGTACAAAATAATAACTCTGTTCATGTGTACAGTATTCTTGCATATTAAATAAAATACTATTGGAAAATTAAGTACATTTATTTGGTTTAACTAAACTAAATCTCAACATAATCAAAACATTCCATGTAAACATATAAAAAACCACATGACAATAAACAGGTGGTTAACAAATACATTACAGTCCTCCCAGGTTAGTTTGGAAATCATCTTATAAATTCATTCTGATTGGTTTCCTTACAATACGTCCACTTCTTGTCTTTGTCACTTCCTCATTATTTTTGGGTGTAGATTCATTTTGTTTATTGATAGGTTGTGGAAGAGGAGATGTGTTAAGATGTGTTTCCGGTAACTGAAGATTATTTATGCTTGATGAAAAATCATCTCCAGAACGAAAACTGATACCAGACGTATTTGTAGAACTCCAGTCCTCAGCTTCTCCATTTTGTATATCAATATTGCATTCTTCATGATCAAAACTGTTTGTCTGATTACTCCCTGTTTCAACTACATCCCCATTTTCTTTCTTGCCGGAATTACCACTATTTTGAACAATTTTATCTCCGACTTTTCTCATTTGGTCAATATGCCGGAAGTACAAGTTATTTCCACATTTCACCCGATAATAAAGATTACCAATCTTCTCGTCTATTGTTCCAAATAACCATTTCGACCTAGGAGGATTTCCGTAACAACGAAAAGCCACTCTGCTTCCCTCTTCAAAATTTCGCGGTACAGATGTAGGATTGCTTGTTAACGTTTCCAAACAAACCGGCGTAGTTGGTTTTATTAAATCTATTTTGCTTCTCAAAGTCCGCCCTAAAACAACTCAGCAGGAGACTGTCTTGTAGTCATATGTGGAGTTCTTCTATATGAGATAAGGAACTGCATTAATCCCTCGTCAATGCTTTCTCCACTGAAAATGGCTGCTTTTAATGAGTTCTTAAAAGTTTGAACACCTTTTTCTGCCAAACCATTACTGGCAGAATGATATGGGGCAATAAGTTTATGTTTTATATCGTTTTCATTGCAGAATTGAGCAAACTCCCCGCTCGTAAACATGGTTCCATTATCGGAAACGATCACATGAGGGATTCCAAAGTTTGAGAAGAATCTTTGCAGTAGCCTGATCGTTGTTGATGTAGTAATATTTTTTACAGGGATGACATAACCCATTTACTAAATGCATCGACAATGACAAAATAATAGAACCCTCTCATTGGTCCAGCATAATCTACGTGTATCCTTTCCATGGGAGCTGTAGCTGGTTGCCATTTATGAAAATTTATCTTTTGGGGATTATCTTTTATTCTTTGACAAGCTTCACAATTCGATATTAAGGCCTCAATGTCTAAATCTATGTTTGACCACCAAACATAACTTCTTGCAAGAGCCTTACATTTAACAATACCCGTATGGCCTTCATGCAATTCCTCTAATATTCTCGTTCTTAAGCTTTATTTGTAGGAAGGTGATCGAGATTAGAAATTTTAAGAGTGTTATTATCTGACGACTAGTAATTTGCTTAAGTAATTTATTGATTATTCACATACGATAACTCAATGTAAAATAACGTAGAATAATGGAGTCAAGAGTTTAATGTGATAGTTTACAAATATGATAACGTTATATAATTCAATTTCAATACTAGTCTGGAATTTGATAACCTCCAAAAATTGGGAACATGTTTCAATAACTGCTTTAATGTTAATTATTAAATTTTCTATGAGACGCCGAACTGCTGCGAACTTAATGTAAAGTTACGCATCATAATGGAGTCAAGAGTTTAATGTGAATAATGAAAATGCTAGATAATTCATTTTCAATACCAGGGTGGCCTTTGACTTCCTAGAAAAAAATGGAAACATGCTACACTGTATTAATAACTAATTTTCCAAGTGACTCCAATCTGCTGTTATAATATCGTAAAGATACGCAGTATGTTAGTCATATTATTGTGACGAATCGCAAGGATGATACCGTTATAAACACCATTTTCTGTTTTCCCCTCTCTAAAATTATTGGAAAAGGAGAAAATCATAAATGCTTTTGGAAATGGAGATGTGAGAGGTAAAGGTTTCATGGAATAATACCAAATATAATACTAAATCATTTATAAAAATCATACCAAATAAAAAAAATAAATATACAAACATATAGTAATGATTAAATATTACCGGAAAACCCGCACAGTACCGGACGCTGCTAATACCGGACAGGGTGTGTTTCAGGTAAAATTTGCTAGGTAGCAGGGCCAAACACTACAGTTGTAAAATTACTATGTTCGGCAAACCCACAGTACAAACTGCAGCCATTTCGCATGGATAACGCTGCAAGAAGGGAGATGCGAAATGTCTGCAATTTCAAAAACATCGTTATTAGACCACCGATTGATTTCGCACTGAAACCAAAAGAAAAAAAAAAACAAAAAAAAAACATTAAAGTAACAAAAATTTAAAATCACCCCTCATATATTTTCCAAAATGTGAGTTTCCGCGTATAGCGGCAGTTAAGGGTGCGCTCTACCCATCTGCCACGCGCGGATGCAAGGGTTTAAAATCTCCGTGTTTGTCACCCCAGTTGTTAACCGATTTAAAATATTTTGGTGTCATTCTTTTTGTAATAGAATTTTGTACTCCGCTATCGTCTTAAAATTTCGATATTAATTTAAATACTAAGCAGGGTGCTTGCTAATAATGTTGAAATAAGCGTTTTTGCATCAAGTTTAACGTATTAAAAACTTTTTTTAGAAAAAATAAGATTATACACGAGTACAATATAATCTTAAGAACAAGAATCTGCAATAAGATTGGTAAAAAGTTTATAGATAACGATGCAAGAAGGGAGATGCGTAAGGTCTGCAATTTCAAAAACATCGTTATTAGACCACCGATCGATTTCGCACTGAAACCTAAAAAAGCATTAAAGTAACAAAATTTAAAATCACCCGTCATATATTTCCAAAATGTGAGCGTCCGCTTATAGCGGCAGTTAACAGTCTCGCTCGAACGATTTTGACGCCGAGGTAGAGCGCACCCTGAAGATTCAAAATGAATTGTTACTTGGTGATTAGACCATGTTAGGTCCGGTGCACACGAGCGTTTTGCATTTGCGTTGATGCAGCTTCATTTTGCAGCGGCGTTTGGGCAGTGCATGTACTGAAATGGAACAGTACACACGTAAACGCTCGTGTGCACCGGGGAAGCCGCGTCGACGCAGCATGCACGCAGTGTATTTTGACGCTCGGGTGAACCGGGCCTTAAACAATAATTTAGAGAATCCAATCAACACAGGCAATGCATAAAAGTAATTGGCATTTAATTATTAAAAATATTTTGTGGGGTAATATTTACAATATGTAACCACTACGATTCCCAATATCAGAGAGTTTTGAAATTGCCCAGTACCGGTCACTATTGCATTCTAGCACAGTAAAACTCTTTTTTCTTTCAAGGCATATTGTTTGTTGAATATAAGGGTATTCACAGCGTTTCTTCCCATTGATATCAACCACCTAGAATTTTACAAGGATTGGCATTTTACAAACCTTAATAGTTTTAAATTGTGACTTACACTGTCTCACTTGTTACTGATTAGGTCAAAAATATAATCAAGCAAAGAAAGGTAGGAAACAAAAAATTGAAATTAAATAGGAATATATCATCTATACGGAAACTACCAATGAAGAGTACGTGCAGTGCTCAGACCGAAAGAACCTAATTTGTTACAACTGTAGAAATTGATGAATATAATTATTTTTGGGGCAATATTATCCAAGAGTAAACATGTAAAAATCCTGAATATAGATATACACTAATTAAATAAACATTTCTTTTAATAATAACCTTGTAATATGCCCCTTTTGATGTGTCCAGTACCGTAGGCCTACTGGGAAAGTGTATTTCTACTACAACAAAAATTGAACAACTTATATTTTTTAATTAGTCTTACTTAAAAATGCAATATCGTTAACAATAACTCATCTATGAACAATTAGCATGTTCACAGATTTCTTACTTGTGTTAAAAAATGTTTTGCTTGGAAAACCGTAGTTCCGTACTTGACATGTCTCCCCCATACGCAATTAAAATAATACTGAAGTACCGGGGAGCCAAGCTTCGCTCTATAAAAATTAATGTTGTAAAATGTTACAAAATGTTTAAAGTGGCATTGAAGTTAATTATGCGAGGGTGAGACGTCAGAGCACGCCAGCCTTCCCTTTCCTATAGGTCGTTGTTTTTCCCCTGATCCTGCTCGAGAATTATGTGGGGGGAGACATATTTAAACTGAAAAAAATCACTTGCAATAAATGTTTTTGAGTAGCAGTTTTCCTTAACGAACATTTTAATCTGTATCTATAAAACGAAAGTGTGTTGTGTTGTCTTGAATAAGCGCAAAGTATATTCTGCTCATCTACAGGACTATACCTTTCTAACGGTATGCGCGGATTTCTCCTAACATGTACACGAACTGAGAAAAAAGGTGGAAATGAAACATGCTTGCCTATTAATATATAAGATAAATATTGTGAAACAGTCACATTTTTTGTTTTCATACGAAAATGTTCTCCTTGATAGTTTAATGTTTTACATCACATCACCTGTTTTCGACCCTTACTACCAACGAAACACCTGTTTTCTCGGCCTAAGGCCCGGTTCACACGAGCGTCAAAATACACTGCGTGCATGCTGCGTCGACGCGGCGTCCCCGGTGCACACGAGCGTTTACGTGTGTACTGTTCCATTTCAGTACATGCACTGCCCAAACGCCGCTGCAAAATAAAGCTGCATCAACGCAAATGCAAAACGCTCGTGTGCACCGGACCTTTAAGCCGTCAAAATCTTCCGGCCTAGGCCGATAATGGAAACGGTAGCAAAATATCTAGAATAAAATAAGGCAGGTGACAACAATAGGCCTAAGAACAAATAACAAATCAGAGACGTAGTTGGTAGTTTAGCTGATAGAAACTGTCAAATATTTATGACGCACCCGGGAAAATGGTGTTTTTGCCTTGGAATCAGCCGTAGTTCTCACCTACTGTTATTCTACTAGAGTATTCTAATACTTTTGGTGGTCTTAGCTGATCGGAAGTGGTTGCCTAGCAACCAGAAACACAAGAAGTACATCTCGCTAGGTTAGTTGAGATCATGTTTAATTTGTTATGAACGAAACATTTTTGTAATGAAATATTCTATAAAGTCATATAATTCCTTCGAAATGTATTGCGCACGGGACCAATAGTTCAATTTAATAATTTAAAAAACAAATGTTAAAAATTATTCTTTACTTCATTAGATTATTTTGGTAAATATTTATATCTTGTGAAACATGTAAACACTACAGAAAGGAGGTACATTAAATTGTAATACAAGTTGTTTAAGCATTCCCAGAAATAAAAACCCCTACTACATTATATTTGATTGAAAGCTCTCGCTCTTGACGACATCCTCCCAATCTCCATAGGGCTCCGCTCCAGACGCTGTCAATCAGACGCTTGTTTCTCGCACATACAACAGATAAATAAATTGAACAATATGCATAAATTGCTGATTCCAATGGCATAAAAATATTTCGTACTGTTATGTAAAATAAAGAACATGAAAGAGAATGTTCATGTTCATGAAATAAAAGACATCTGCGTTAAAGATTTGAACATCCATATACAACATTACCAAGAGATGCCTTGAGATACTAAATAAACAAATAAAAAGATTCCAGGAATGCGTATTAAAAAGACGCCGGAATGCTATCTAATTATGCGAACACCGCTTTTAGGCGTTACACCAAAGACGCAACAAGTCGGTTTAAAAATCAAAATTAACTTATTTACTAAATAATTATAAAGTGTCAATAAATTATAATGGAGAGATAAATTACAATGATAAACAAAAATATGACAAGTCAAGCGAAACCAGCTTTTTGGTGTTATTATCTCACGCAACAAACCGGTAAACGATGTTAAAAGCGACAAAGATAACATATCGATGAACAATAACAGAACAATTAATTGAGAAAAAATTTTACAATATACAAAAACATGTTTAAAAATCATCGAACTTATAGTTTACATAAAAATCACTCTGATAAGGAAATATGTTAATTTACGCGTACTTTTCTTTTTGTTATTATGGGTTGACGCAACAAAGCGTTAATTATAAAAGAGACAAAGGTAACATTTTGATGAATAAATATTTGTATAACTCTAAATGACTGCACAAAATTATACTGTATACAAAAATCATCACAATTCATTAAAAAGCATTGAATTTGCAAGTGCACAAAAAAGTCCCTCGGATAAAGAAATATATAGTCGACGTCAAACGTAGATAGCCACCTCCCAGCAGGTAGAAACCCTTCCTAATCCCTTGTTGTCAAAACAATGTCACCGTTCGGAGTGACCGGCCAGCCGACTTCCGCCCCGCTATTCCAAGAAATTTCTCTCCCCACTATAACTTTCAATTAATTGAAGCACTAGTCCTACATTATTAAAATATGGCTCACGTTTTTCGTCTTACTTAGACGAATAAAACAAAATTTGAATTACAGTTCTACGACCTACCAAGTAAAACTAAATAAACTGTTCGTTCGCAAACGGTAGGCCGTAGAAATGTATTTCAAGTTTTGTTTTATTCGTCTAAGTAAGACGAAAAACGTGAGCCATACAGTTTGATACAGACCACCCGTGCACTATCAGCAGAACGGATTTACATATAGGAAACCTAACACAACTACATTCAAATGTTTTTGGTTTTTTTGTTTTTTTAGAAAATTTATTCTTATCATATTTTATCTGTGTAAAATTTTAGAAAGGTAATTTCTTAATTTGTTTAAAAATAAACATATATTATAAAGGACATCAACTTCAAAGGTATTGCAAATCTAAACAATTTCTTAATTTACACTTAACCCTGTATCTCGTTTAGTCTTCTGTTAATCCCCCCCCCCCCCCTTAAACGCATGTTAATTGAACAGTACGGGATCTCCACACTGTTGACTTAGAGTTATAGTTACGACTTAGAGTTACGTAAAGACTTCAATTTATTAAAACAACCTTTTGTGGTAGCATAGATTTTTGACCTAGACCCTATTTTAAATTAGGAAATGACATTTAAAAAATTCTTTACAAATTCGTAGCAAAAGTATATAGTGTGTTAAAACTCTTGGTTTTTACTAAAAAATGACTGCAATTTTGGAAAGGAAAAAGCTAAATTCGTCCGGTTGTCATTATAATTTTACTACGACTTGTAAAACTATGAAAAATGTGTATTGGTAAAAATACCGAGATTTGAACCCGTGACCTCGAGTTTTGGAACACCCTGTATATGGATCTAGATAAAAACCGTTTCATTGGAAAGTCCATATGCAAATTAGTGGGAAGACCTTGTTGCAGGTTTATATCTCAATCCGTTCTTCTGATAAATATAGTGCACGGGTGCTCTGAATCATCCGATATACTTATATACACTGTGTCCCAAAAAGGATGGATCAAATCACTAGGCCTACTTAATTTCCAGGCTACTGAGGGTTATATCCTGCAACTTCATCTACTGCCTTCATAAAGGTGTCGTAGCACGCGGGTGTGAATGAGCTCTTGAAGTCCATGATGGTTTCATCGAGACGTTTCATTGCCAAAAGCAGTTTGGCCATCTGTCTTAACTTCGCGTACCATGTTACTCAGGTTTGAGCGATGCCAGACACACAGATAATTCCCATATTCCAGCAATAGATCGTCTTTGACTATTATATCTCTTATCTTGTCCTTACTAGACAGCCCGGGCAAAATTTTTGATTTCAGGAACGGGTCCATGTACCCGGGCTGTGTAAAATGTCAACGGTAGTGATGTTGTTTTAAGAGTCTTGGATGTTTTATAACACTTGTGCACTGTTTGAAGTGTTTCTAGAAACTCGTTTTTTTAGAAATTCTTGCATTTGGGGCAGGGGGTATAACCTACAAGGGAGCCTTCTGCTTTTCTCCTACTAACTATTATTTCTCCCTGATTTACTTATCATACACACAATGAATTGGAAATCGTCAATAACTTTAATTTTCTGACTAAAATAACTTTTCACGGCACGACATAACACCGAGTAGCATTACCTTGTGTAGGCACGTTTTTTACGTGCCGTGCCGTGCAGTGCATGACGGGCAGAGCACGGCGTGCGGTACAGATCCGAGTATGGGCCGCTTATCACCACTCAGTCACTGTAGTCAGGGTGTTGGTCCGGGGGGGGGGGGGGGGGGGGGGGGGGTCGGAGTGCCAACGGACGTGAGCAGGGTCCAGGCCGCCGCCGCCGCCACAGCCCCCAAACGACCTTGGATCGCGCGCGTCGCTTGTTTTCTACTGTTGACGGAGACGAGGAGCGGGCCGGAAAGGAAGCACATATTATCACCCGTCATTCATCGCATCGAATCGATAGCTGACCACCTGCCGACTTGACAATTATGCTTCGGGACCACAAGGAGATGAGTGAGCGAGCAAAGAGAACCGTTAAGGGTAAAACATTTTTTATTGATTACAGCATCGTGGTGCATAGCGATTATAAAGGATTATGTCGCTAACTTTTGTAAACCGCTAACTGATACCCGGGATGGTTTTCAATATCAACCTGAAAATTTGTTTGATTTTTTCTTTGGGAACAGCTGAAAGAGTTTCAACCCTGAAATGTACGTTTATGACGGTCCTCGAGCTAAGCCCTGAGGGCTGTCTGTACTCCACTTCATCCGATGTTTAGGGTGTTTTGAAAATTATACACTTAATCCGACGGTCAGGAAGAGCAAAGAAGGGCTATTAGTACGGGCGTGCGTCATTTGCGCAGTATGCCGAGACCCAGGTAGAAGGGATGTGTTTTGCGCAGTGAGCTCCAGGGGGCTCTCAGGTAAAGCATCGTTTGCGCAGTGCAGGGTGGTGGAAGCGGCATTATTTTTATTTTAAAAGTTATTAAAAACTTATGTCCGTGTAAATGTATTTTTTTATGATTAAACGTGTTTGGCATAAGACATATAGTTTAAAAACTAGCAGAACATTATTCAATAGAACAAAAACATTGGCAAATAATCAGACACAATATCGGCTTCGACCAAACATTAACACTTGGATTTCATGTTTACCATTTAGGAAAATATGCCATAGAAACAATTCGTGCAAAACATTTCGGCTTGAGCAACTACATAATACAATCCGTACCAACTATTTATATTTTAAGTAAACGCTCGATCCAGTGACACGGTCGTGTCACGTCGCCAAGTCCCACCTAACCAAACAGACGACGCGTGCCTATATAGACACGAAGCAGAATACGGCCAATTTTCACTTCTCAAAAGGTCACAAAAAGGCTACAATTGACCCTTTTTTCAATTTCCATCCATTTAACTGGGTTAATGAACACTAAAAATCACCAAGCTTACTTTAACAACTCTCAGTATAGTAAAATATATGCGTTCAAAAGTAGCCTAAAAAAGTCAGAAATGTGGTTTCCTACGCATAACAAACTTTTTTAATTTTTAAGCAAAGCTACAGCCTTTATCACTGATGGGAATCTTACAAAACTTTGCAGGAATCTTCGCATTTGTACGTAGTACAAACCTTTGTGTACAAAGATAAAGTTTATTCACTTTAAATATCACAAAATAAAACAAATATGAGATTTCTTAAATCACTTTGTTTACATTTCGTAAATTTAAAAGGTAAACAAATCAGACATTTGACATTATATTTTGATTCGTTTAAAAAAAACCAAGTAAAACATCTGGTATCATATTTGTTTATATGATCAGCTGACATTTATAAATTGTGTTATACAAAAAATTATTTTACCTAAAATTGTGTTGGCTTTCGTACTAGCCAACAAATTGATTCAAATTATCTGTATGACTGAATTTAAAAATCAAATGTTTTGATCTTCAGACCTAGAGAATCTTGAGTATGCTCACTCTTGTAACTTAATTAATATTACAACTCTGTAAGTTTTGTCGGTTAAGTTACAACCCGAAAATTAACAACACATTCAATCAAAACTCACATAACTAAACCAAGTAGAAAACATTTTTCTTACAAAACAGTTTTAAAGAATATTTTTATTTTAAATGTTGTTAACTCATATGATATTTATCTAAACTAGTGACGAAGAGACTATACGGTGCCAAAAAAGATTGATCATCCTCCTCCACCTATGCATTAATACGTGCATTAGTTTTTATGTGTTAACTTTTCAGTGACAACTGAACCGATCTTCACGATTTATGGGTGAAATAAGGAATTATGTTACATTTTACAAATATTCATAAAATTAACAGGCGTAATTTCTCATAAAGTTACGCTCTATTGCCCTTGGAATGTTTGGTTTGGACCAATGCATTTCTTGGGCAGGAAATAATACCGGTAGGCCACCCCTAATGACAGTGTTGATGTACCAAGTTGTATGGCTTTATCTGCGTAGTGTTCAGAAAATGCATGGAAAGCCTACTTATTGTACTCCCTGAAAAATCCTGCTAGAGGAATTTTGGAACTAGAAACTGTGGACGTTCATAAATCGCAATGTACAGGCGTTGGTGCGGTGAATTATAAAAAAGTACCAGGTTAACCGAGCCTTCCTCGTTGGTTTTGATTCAATTTTAATATTTTCACCAACAACCAACTATACCTCTTCACAGTTAACAGCTGTTTCAAAAGGTCTGCTTAAAATTAATGTTCCTTTATTTTTGTTTACATTTAGTTGTTATTTCGTTACCAAAATAGCAACCCATAAGACCAATGTTAAAAATTACAATTTTTAAACTTAAATATAGATCAAATTTGATTTTTCCTGGGATTGAGACTGTTTCTAAACTTATTTTTGGGCCGAAACACTCTTTAATGCAAATTTTAAGCAAAATCTAACAGCTAGATTTCGAGATCGTGGAACACACATCCCTTCAGAGATTCCTCGTATTATAGTATAGGATTTCCAATATGATATCAATCTAAATTAGTGGATTGTTTGGTGATTGACTAATGTTTATATTAAATATGACATAATCTTCAAATAGAGTGATATTATGGTAATGATGCGATAAAAATCATATCCGTAGCAACATTGCTTCGTCCATTCTCTTAATCAGATGTGCAATATTAAATCTTTATAGCTTGACTTACGTTTAACGCTTCACATACAGAACCCAAAAAGGTTATGGAGCAGAACTTTAGAAGAAAATAATTAGTCGTAGGTTGTCTTTATTTAAAAATAGTTCTATGTAGTCTGAAAATTTCGCTTGTAGAGTTATTCAGGGAGTAAAAGTGCAGTAAATATTTTGAACACTGCAGATGGAGCAATAAAACTTGGTACATCAACACTCCACAAACTTATGACTTAAACAATATTTGTTTTACATCTCGATCTTAAAGAGGAATTCGGAGGCGTTGGTGACCAAGACTTCAAATTAATAACTCCTGGCATATCCCTTACGAATCATGGGTATTCAGCGTGGGGCCATACATTAGTATTTTAATCTATTAAAGCAGCTAAATAGCTAAATTCTACCGTATAAACGATAAAGCAGTTGTTCCTATGTAAGCCAGACAAACGAATACAAACAGTGTGTTCAACTTTAAAGCTTTTAATTAAAACTGTTTTCCTACTTCATGATTTTATTGTTAAAACCCAAATGGCCAAACATGATAAAAAATAATGATATCATACCCAAAAACACAAAGTGTTGAGGGGTTGCCAAGTCCTAAAAAGGTATGATATCAAAATTTGTTCCAAGTCAATGACATTGGTTTTAGAATAGCTAATAGACCAATCGATTCGATTTTTCATTGCTTGGTAAAAATTTCGTAAAACATTATTGTTTTATTTTGAAACCGCACTTGGCCAGCAGATGTATGATATTTTATTTTATTTTTTATTGAACTGTACGTAAATTCAGCATTTCCCCATTCATCGCATTCATATCCCCATTAGTAAATAGGCCTAATTTTGCTAATACTTCTGCTGGCCAAATACTGTTTCAAAATAAAACAATAATGTTTTACGAAAATTTTACCAAGCAATAAAAAATCGAATCGATTGGTCTATTAGCTATTCTAAAACCAATGTCATTGACTTGGAACAAATTTTGATATTATACCTTTTTAGGACTTGGCAATCCCTCAACACTTTGTGTTTTTGGGTATGATATATTAGGTACACAGAAGGTTAATACACTACAAGCGCAAACTATTCATTAATGTATAGTTTTTATGATTAATGGTAAGCAGATGATCGCCGTTATCTAACTTAAAGAACATTAAAACAAAAAGGGTGTTGAAAAACTACAAAAATAGGTTATACTTGTTTATTTGCCGACATTAATACGAAATACAGAAATTAGTTACCAATAAATCACAAGGTGTCTTTGGTAAATTAATTAAATACAATAATCTATGTGTATAGGTTTATCACAGATCGAAATTTCGTTTGAAGTTCAAAGCAAAACATAATACAAAATGATACATTAAGCAGCCTATGTACAGAAACTGCATTTATCACATATCCATATGAAATGTCTAAAATTCCAGGGGTTTGATGCTCAATGTCCGCAGATCAGCGCTCGTTGCACTGTAATGCTCACTCGACACATGTGTATTCAGTGGTAGGTGTGGGACGGCGAATGTTTGCGAATTGTTGTCAGCAGGCCGAGGCTACCTTTAAGGGACACTGCGCAAATGATGCAAGGGGATTAGGCGACCCTTCGAAATATTTTACAGAAGGATTAAAAAGTGGGCAAATGATGAACGACCATCAGTACACTTCAAACGGAGCTTCCAAAGTAGTGCACTTCATCCGACGGCCGGGGGTCAGCGGTTAACCGCCGCGGTACTCCACCGCAGTACGCCACCGCGGTAGAATATTCCATCCAAGCTTAGAAGGATGTGTCGTACTGAGTTTATTAAATAACTGTTTATATTGGGACATGTGTTAAATTATTTCAAATTACATTATTAATGTTTTCCAGTAAACGTAATACAATTTCTGCCACTTAATGTGTTTTGAAATTTAATGTTTGATAAAACTTTGTTATTTAAAAACAACTATCAAGTTGTTATTATTTTTAGCGACAATGATATTTTAACATTGTGATTATCTGCGTTCCTAGAAATGGGGAGATCTAATGCCGGTATTACACTATTATAGTTCTATGATACATATATCGATTACGGTACCATATATTTGAGAATAAAACTCTTATAGAAACAAAATATTATTATAATTGTTTCTCAATTACACTTTATAAAAATTTTTAATTTTTTATAAAATGAATAAAAAAACCTTTTTTGGTTTTTATTATTTTATAATTTAAAGATTAAAATTGGTAGATTGTTTGTAAAATTAATTAAAAAAATCTTTTCTGTAGCAGTATATATGATCATAGACATATTATATAGGTGAACTATTGTAATATTCGACTCATTACACTGTTATATTTTTGATCAAAGATATATATTAAAAGATTTATGACATATAACTAAGATAGTGTAATACCGGCCTAAGATTTCCCAACCTAAGAAAGTGTGGGGGTGGGGGTTTAAAAGTAGCTGGCGTTAATTCCAAAACAGTAATTCATTTCAAGGTGTCAAGCATAGCGGATGGTAACCGTTCTATGAGTTTTAAGCCAAAACGGCAAAAATGTCCTGATGACCGATGGGGTTAAGTTTACAAAAAAGTGCGTTAAAGTGCGGTAAAGTCAAGTGGGTTTGTGAACGTTACCAGACAATGAAGTGTCCTGCAAAATAGGTTTAACAAATAGCCTCATTAACGCAGTTTTATTCAGTTCGTAGTATAGTATTTTTCTGCACGCAATCTATTTCATTAAAGAGTTTTTAGACATACGGTAAACTCTAAACGCTACGTCATTTATGGTGGATTTATAAATTTTTCCTGCTTGAAAATATGATAACGTGTTGAAAATTATGAAAAAATTGATATTAAAAAGCCGAACGAGGTTAAAGTTAAGTATACTCCTTATTTTAATTAACTTTACAGCTTAACAACTGCAGACAACTGCAGGTTACACTGTCCTACATCAGAATAATCCTGTGTATCAAATAATATCGATTAAAAAATCATGATAAATCAAAAAGTGATTTTTAGAGTGTTTGACAGTACTTTTCTTAATGAACATATTGAATACAAGTTTATTCGTAAGGAAAACAGAAAATTAGTGTATTAGTGTCTGTGTGTACTTGCTGTTCGTTTAAACAATGTTTCATGTTCATGATTTGCCTCCATGATAATTATAGTACTGGATTGGTGGGATGTCACTGATATAGAAAACAGTTAAAGTTTTAGCAATGGCATGCCATAGTTCAAATTAAGTTGCTCGATTTCGAGTAACAAGCATACTCGAGTGAAATGGTCCGAAATTGCTGTTTGCCAAAGACCGCCACTGCATTACGATTAAATGTAGTTATTTCTATTAAACATAAAAATGACGTTATCTGGCACTATCATGGTGTCTTGTAATACTAAGTTACATACAGTATTTAGTTTTTAATGGACTTTTGAATTTATGTCAGCAACCCGAGTGCTGGATGTATTTTACATGTTTTAGATTAAGTTAAAACTTTCCTCATGGTGGTGAATCTCCCACACTTCTGACGTCCCTGTATTTGGAAAACATGACACTTTTATGATGGTGGCAACAAGCGGCGGGTGCGGGTCCGTGTCGACACAAAGCGTAGCGCTAATAAACTTGTATAAAAACGAGCCTCCAGACGAACACAGGCCTAAGACCTGGGATGTCCATGAGTCATCATCGGTGAAAAAGCTTTGTCGTTTGGTGCCATAAACAAATCACAGGGGTGTCAAACCTCAATCCTTTGTTTGTAATATTGCCGTCCTCGCCGTGTCAAAACTGGGGCTACTCTGGGGGGTTGTTAATGATTTGCGCCGTATGCAAACCTCCTGTAAAATATTCTGAATAATCACCTAATTCCCTTACATAATTTGCATCGTCTAGGTAGTCTCATCCTGCTGCCAACTGTTAGAAAATTCGCCTTTCCACATATACCAATGAATACACTTGTGTATTCATTGTATTCACACCCCCTGGAATTCGAGACATTTCTAGTAAATAACAGCTAGAGTCCTCTTTGTGCTTTCAAAACTCTAGTCAGTCTAAGGCTCCAATGGCCCAATTTTGATTAAATCTTGCATGCTGGTCCTAATCCACATTCATTCCAAGGGCGTTTTTTAACGGTTTTTAATTTTTTTGTCAAAATAAAGTTAACTTTTAATCCATATAAATTTTAAGGAGTATTTTCCCCGCTCTTTCTATTCATTTGGAAGGTTTTGGGCAGGTTGCTGTTTTCTCTAGTCTTTGTAACAAACATCTTTAATTTTAACTTATCAATCCTGTCATTCCACAATTTCTAAAACACCAAAAAAATATATCGGGTAATTTTTTAGAATACCAATACTTTAATGAATGCCACATACATTTGAATCAATATTTCTTATTCAATTTAATTATTTTATGTTAGTTTCAAAATCAAACTAAAACCCATGCTTTAGTGCAAACATAAAAAGCTTCTGTTAATCCATAACTCATCACTCATTGTATCCGTCTCATGCATGAGCAAACATAATTTTATTGTTTATTTGCATTCATAAGCTATATTTAAACGTTTCTTTTATTTAAAAAGTGATGTAAGAATCAGATGTCAAGTTTTAATAATTTGAAAGATTGTAGTAACACTACTAGTGGATTTTAGTCATTCGACTAAAAAAAACAAACATTTTATTACATTATTGACACTCTCGATGATTTTTATAATATAAGATCTTCTTCACTCATTGTCTTATACCTGGCTCTCTTTTTTAAAATCGAAACAATCACATGTTCTAATGAACACAAAGCAGACGTTTTTCGAATCCTCATGCTATTCTTATGGAGGAAGTTGTATGTTATTTCTCATTTCCTGGCAACATTATGGACACACCTATAATTTTACCTCATGCATGGGACAGCTGAGACCGTCAATTTGAGACCCCTCCCATCTTCCTGCGATTTGTATAACACTCATGATTTTGTTAAAAGAATTTCGCTTACAGAATTTACATAATTAGAAAAATGATTACATATTATTCGTGTTCCGTGATGCATATGTTTAAATTTTCCCAAAACATTTAAATGGTTTTGCTCGGTTATAACACCTTGTTCGGTATAATTTACTTAGTAATTTTGCATTAAAACAAAATCATAGTGTCAATGAATGTAGACATTGTAATGATTTGATCAATTGATCTTTATCACTAACTCTCAAACTTTCATTGTAAATTTTAATTCCCTTTAATTTCATTTTAAATACATTCACAGACTTGTGATCTAGATAATTCATCAAATATATAACGTACAAGATCTCGCACTCAAAATATTAATTACATTAAAACTCCCCGGTCTTGTAAAACGTAATGCACATCTTATGAGTCAGTTTTTACATTTTATGCGTTGTTCGTATAGGAGAAACATGGAGAATCGTCTGCTTAATAAACTTGCAATGGTATAAAAAATTTATATTTTTCAATTTAACTTTCCATCACAAAATATAATTCAAATAAATAAACAACTTTAAAACATTAGGTTAAAATGTATCTATATTATAATGTGATTAATTTGATTAACAAATTGGTTAAAATTTGTCTGCTTACGAAAAGGTTTTGTAATAAACTTGTTATCTATGCTGATAGTAAAATAACTTTTCAAGGTTGTCTAGTTGAAACAGTTATTTTAATGTTTGTAGCATTCTGCATTAAACTTTTAAAAACACTTTTGTTATAGTTATCATAGTAATCAAGTTAGTAAATCTACATTAACAACCAAGGCAAAACTATAACTATTCCTCGTTAACCGCTGTTTGAAAACCAAGCCTAAACGAAGTTTTCTACTTAAATTTTTATTTCCTTCTCGTTGTTGTTTACCAATAGGGCAAACCAAGACCTGTTTTAATAATTACAGTTTCCTAGCTTGTTTTTAGACAAAAGAGGAAATTTCCTGGAGTTGAGGCTTTTAAAACTTGTTTTTGAGCCCAAAAAACATAAATCCCAAAATTAAGCAAATTTGCCCGCTTGCGATGTGTTACATTTTTCTATAAATATATTTCCAGAAAAATGTAGCACATTGCTAAAGACACTTCCGCGTATAGTAACAATTGGTTTTACATTTCATTATCAATATTTCTATTTCTTCTATTCAGCTTTTATAAAGTGTGTTAATTTCTTTTACTATCAACATCTGTTTTATTTTGCAATTTAATAACAATTATTTATTTATATCGCCAGCTGGTGTTCCCCGCTCATTCACAGGGCCACCCATACTTTTTAAGGGTGCTAAAATTATGGTATCATGATTTCAATCACAACATCTAACTGTAGGGGTTTTTTCAAATTTTCGATTTAAGACTATTTTGGCCCAAATATAAGTGTGAAAAGAGTCTCTATACCAAGAAAAATAGTTTTTAGTACAAAAAAAAGAAAAAATGAAATAGTAAATTTTAACATTGGTCTTATGGGTTGCTATTGTGGTCCCAGTAACGTAATAACAACTAAAGGTAAACAAAAATAAATTAATCCTATACTATAATACGAGGAATGTCTGAAGGGATGTGTGTTCCACGATCTCGAAATCTAGCTGTTAGATTTTGCTTAAAGTTTGCATTAAAGAGTGTTTTGGCCCAAAAATAAGTTTAGAAACAGCCTCAACCCCAGAAAAAATCGAATTTGGTCTAAAATAAAATTTTAAAATTGTAATTTTTAACATTAGTCTTATGGGTTGCTATTTTGGTAACGAAATAACAACGAAATGTAAACAAAAAGAAAGAAACATTAATGTTAAGCAGACTTTTTGAAACAGCTGTTAACTGTGAAGAGGTATAGTTGGTTGTTGGTGGAAATTTAATTGCTTTTTTACCTTGACACTATAACAAAAGTGAATAAAAACCAACGAGCAAGGCTCGGTTAACCTGGTACTGCTACTTAAAGTGCCCGGCCACACGGGCGTTTTTTCACGCGGTAAAATGTAGCTTATTTTCACGCTGCTTGATTTTCCGCCGTGTGTAGGCCACACGTGCGTTTTTTTCACGCGGTAAAATGTAGCTTATTTTCCGGGCGTGCATCATTTGCGCATCATGGGGAGAGCCAGGTAGAAGGGATGCATGTTTTGCGCATCGAGCTCCCAGGGGGCTCTCAGTTATATGCATCGTTTCGTTTGCGCACTATGCAGAGTGGTGGAAGGCATTATTTTTATTTACAAAGTTATTGAAAACTCATGTCCGTGTTCAAATGGTCTTTTGAATGATTACACGTGTTTGGCATAAGACATATAAGTTTAAAAATTAGGAAAACAATATTCAACAGAACAGAAATAATGGCAAATAATCTGACACAATATCACGAAGTTGACTCGTACATTAACACTTGGATTTCATGTTTACCATTTGTAGTTTGTTTCTATTGCAACAGTGAATCTTATGAGTGGTTTTATTCTGAGGAGTTAGTATAGGAGAGGCTGCTATCTACAGTTAGAATAGAGGCAAACTTGCCATAGAAACAATTCGTACAAAACATTTCAGCCTGAGCAATTACAGTAATACAATCCTAAAAGTAAACTAAAAAAAGAAAGTAAAATAAGTAAACACTCGATGTATTACAAAAAAGGTTTATTCATTAAAAACTTAAATTATTCATGAATGTGCGATACACATGTGTTGCCGTCCAGTGGTATGTGTGGGGGAAGACTGTTTGCGAATTGTTGTCAACAGGCTGAGGCTACCTGGACGGGAGAGTGCGCAAATGATGCAAGGGGATTAGGCGACCCTTCGAAATATTTTACAGAAGGATTAAAAAGTGCGCAAATGATGAACGACCTATTTTCCCGCCTGAAGTAGAGGAGCGGCTCATTGCAGTTCAAACTCGCTGTTAATCGCCGCATTCGCGTGATTCTCGCATTTTCTTCTTGGCTTTGTTTTTTATGATTTATAAACATAAACATGAATCCATTAAAAACTATACCGTTCATTTAGAAAAAAAACCATTGATTTTATGTTTCTATTGGTCCTGATTATTGGAGGACAGCAAAATTTATTTATTTAGCATAGTTTTTCCATTTACCTTAAATTGCAAGATGAGTAAACAGACACTTTTAAATATTTTTCTGATGATTTATTTTTTATTCAAAAAGTTTTTTACTAATTTTTATTGTATGACAGACAAGAATTTAGTATGTATATTCAGTAGGGATGGCTTTGACTTATATCTGCTTTCAAAACCCACATGACCTAAATATTCATAGTTTTTATGGGGTAGGGGAATAATACCGAAATTCCATAAAAAATCACTGAGGATGTAGGTCTGCTAAAAATTGGGTATTTATAAAGTTTTTCAGTAAGTTTCAAATACTTTTTTACTGCGTGTTCTCTCCGGCTCGTGTGGCCAGGGACTTGAGCGTGAAAACAAACTTCAAAAAATACACCACAACTCATTCTCTAGCACGACCGCGGCGGGCAACCTTGAAAATGCGCCCGATACGCGGCAAAACACACCTCGTGTTACTAAACCCCATTACATTTAATGCTGCTCATTTTTCTTGCTTGTTTTCATGCTGCATTCTTGCGTGAAAAAACGCCCGTGTGGCCACACGGGCACTTAAGGTTTTGGTTTGGAAACAGCTGTTAGTAGTGAAGAGGTGTAGTTGGCTGTGGATGTAATCTTCATATCCCAAAAATGAATTAAACCAAAGAGCAAATAAGGCTCTTTATACAAGTGGTATTTTCAATAATTTGAATTCAACGGAATTCATTATCTGACAACATTTAGGTCAGCAGTTTTAGGACACTCTTTAAATTTAAGTACTAAACACTGTGTTCTTTTACGACTTACCACTCCACTGAAAGAATTCATTCCATGCCCGTTGTGTTGCGAAATTAACATTGTATTTTTATTTTAAAAGCAAAAGTGGCGGGAACACTTAATCGTAACCTTTTAATTTATTGCTTGATGTATTAATATTTTTAGTACCAGGTTAACCGAGCTTTGCTCGTTGGTTTTTATTCACTTTTGTTATAGTGTCAAGGTAAAAAAGCAATTAGGCCTAAATTTCCACCAACAACCAACTATACCTCTTCACAGTTAACAGCTGTTTCAAAAAGTCTGCTTAACATTAATGTTCCTTTCTTTTTGTTTACATTTCGTTGTTATTTCGTTACCAAAATAGCAACCCATAAGATTAATGTCAAAAATTACAATTTTAAAACCTTATTTTAGACCAAATTCGATTTTTTCTGGGGTTGAGGCTGTTTCTAAACTTATTTTTGGGCCAAAACACTCTTTAATGCAAACTTTAAGCAAAATCTAACAGCTAGATTTCGAGATCGTGGAACACACATCCCTTCAGACATTCCTCGTATTATAGTATAGGATTTTTCATACCGAGGTTAATCTTAGTATCATATAATTAATTTATGACAATTGCATGGATGATTTAAAATTACGATTACACGATTTAATATCTTATATTTATTTATACATATTGCAGCAATTTAATTTTTATTTTCCAACTGATGACATTTCTATTATGATACATTGATATTTTTCCCAAAAGAAAACATTCCTTCGTGATTGAAATGTACTCTTCCCTAGACGGCGAACTAGGACCAGGCGCTTCCCAGGTAGCCGAAGGAGGCACGCTCGATCAGATCGAGGGGGAATAGTGAGAGAGAAAGAGAGAGCCTATTTTGGCGTCGGCTCGTGCGCGACCGAAAGCATTTTGACAGCCCTTTGTGTGAGTAACGCTAGTGAGCGTTGAGTCAGATTTAATGTAGACTGAAAACTAAAAAAATTTTACACACCATTGTGTAAAAAATACATTTTTATATAAAATTTTTGGAATGTTACCTTATTAGTTAAGCTCCAATAGCATGTTGCGACTTTTGAGAAAAATCGCAAAAAATATACAATAGATATTTTTTATTTCTTTATATGATAAAAATTTTATTGAAAATAATAAATTTTACCAATGTGTTTTTTTTATGAGCATTTAAGCCAATTTTGAGAAAAATATATTTAGCCGTTTCCACGTGGTGTATTTTACAAAATGCCGCTTAAATGCTACTTCAAACGCAAAAAAATACAAGATAACGGGATTATTGTTGCAAAATCAGGATGTTTACTGAATGATTAGGTGCCAATAGGTAGGCCTACAAATCAACCAAAAAACGCAAGAAAAAGAATTTGACCGTACCACCGTAGACCCAACCCCTCCCTCCATGTCAGGCCAGGCACTCATTGGTTAAGCGACTGATCAACCATCCTCCTATTTCCATACAGAAGAGGGAATGGAAAGCGAATTACGTTTATAAAAACTGTATTACATAGGAACTGTTGGCTATACTTACCAATAAAAAGATATTTCCAATAGATAAATATTTATTATTCTTATAGACCCCTATTTTTTAACTCATACAAGGAACTTAACTCGTAGAATACCAAATATTTAGTTGATAGAGATATTTAGGATATTATTTCGGTAAACCAAGACATTCACAAAGACTGGGGCCAGATACAAATTCGCCAGTGGTTGGAGGGTCGACGAAAAGATACAAATTCGCCAGTTCTTGGAACTAGCGCTCATCCCCTCTGAGAACCCAGGAATGTAGCCGGTCGAGCTCTTCCTCACTGGAGTTGAGTGTTGTTCCCGACTTGACCGAGTCCTAAGCTATATTGTTTAGTTTTTTTCTCCCTGACAAATCGCATTAAAAATAATATGAGATTCTAATGAAAAAGAAGAAAGTAACTGAACACTTTATGTACATATACGCCAATGTGAGATTGATTAGTCATTTAATTTCATGTCATTAAATAATAATCCTATATAATGAAAAATTTATTTTAAGTGTCTGGATATGAAACGACTGAACGGATCCTGGCAAGTTTTGTGTAAATACCGATTACCCATGGCCCCTAAAATCTATTGATTTTCTTGAGATATTTAGAACACTTCATCGCTCGTCCTCTATAACTTACATTTAACTCGTGGCTTAAACACTTTTATAATACAATCATCGTATAAACTACTATTACTTTTACTCGTAGGTGATGCTTGAGTAACATTCGCTTACAACAATCCCATGGCGTCATACCTACGTACGCACCACCCCACATAATCTATATATAACATGATATAATTAACTAATGATGAACTAGATTACTCAAAATTGTTTTTGAAGACTGTTTGTCGGAACGATGGTTTCCGATCGTAGATGTTTCTCAAGGTGACGTTTGATCGGCCGATTTACCATTCCATTTAAATATTGTCAGGACAGGTCATCACCGCCGAATAAACACGTACGTGAACCGGGATCATCTACTGTTTCACCGCGCCGAGGTTCTGCGGGCGGATTCCTGGAACTGGCGAATTTGAATCTTTTCGTCGACCCTCCAACCACTGGCGAATTTGTATCCAGCCAAGACTGGAACGTACCGCCCCAGGAACGCGAATGAATAGGCCCCCTAAAGTCCCAAAATATTTTAATAAATAATGATATAATAAAAAATGTCCCATGTCACATATTTGGCCATTAATAGCCCCAGAATGTTTGTCATCTACGATTTATTGTTGTAAATACATGATTTTAAAACATACATTATAGCATATATTCTTAAAAACTATATAAAATTATAAAACTATAAAATTCAACCTATGCTGCTCCTTAAGAAATTTTCGTTTTAACCCATGTAGAGATAAAGGAAATTCATTAGGAGCAGCATAGGTCAAGTTTAGTATCAAATTGCAGGTCTTACCAAGTGATATTCAAAGCCTGAAACCAAATCTCAAAAGGTCAATCCAAAACAAAATGGTGGCAGTTAGAAAGTCAAAGGTTTCAAAATTCTAACCACCATTATTTTTGATTGGGTAAACCTTTTGATTTCCGGTTTTCAGCAGTGTAATCTACTAATCAAGACCTAAAATTTTATACCAAACCAAATTTGACCTATGCTGCTATAAAGGAATTTTGACTAATTCTTGATGGGCCGTTCCTTGGAAGTTGTACACATAGGGCTTAACAGGAAGAAATGCTTAACATGAAGAAATGTAGCTTATTATGCCAAAGAATTGACTTCTGAAGTTTAATTTATGTATCTTCAAGGGTAATTGGAATTTTAAAGTGTTCCGGGACTTAGTTTACACCCTGTATATATAAATGTATGTATGATTTAATATGATGTAGGGTACTGGCTGCAAATACAAAATGCTTTTATAATGTTTGTCGTACGACTATTTTTAGATAGACAACATACTTCACTTCATTTCCTTAAAGTTTACAATCAGCTGTATATTACTCTGACATAACAAATATTCCAGAAATGCAGAGTTTAAAAAAATTCTATTTTTAACATTTAAAATATAAACATGAAGTAAAAGTAAATGTAAGACTAACTATAGTCAGGATCAATAGAACAGGCGTGTCAAGGTCAAGTCTTTTAATAAGCCAGCTGATTTTTGCTCATTTAACTACATGTTAATTAGCTTGACCTTCACCCGCCCGTTCTATTGACGCCGACTATAGGTGATATCCGCACAGACCTTGTCCATGCCCTTAGGGGTATAACCTTTGAATTTAGACCTACCCTGTATGTACGAGCGTTCTCATGAAATTGACGAAAGAATTGTTTTACTCCATTCAATCATGTTTAAATTGGGCGGTCCACTATAGCCACATTATATATTTATTGTCCCATAACAATACATTTAGGTATTTTTAATTTAAAATAAATCATTTTTATAAGGATATTTCTCTATAGATGAACTATAACTATAACTTGAAAGCGGCGTTAATAAAGGGTGTTATTTTTGAAAATTTTTCTGAGAAGAACTATTGCTTGTTCAAACAAATGAGGACATTCCGACGCAGTGCAATATTCAACGAAAATGGTATTTCAACACCTATTAAAAACTCGTTGGGGAAGGTAGCCAAAAGTCATTAGTGTTACCCCGAATTTGAAATGTGGTTCTTTTGTTAAAGCCAATGCGAGTTCAGACAATAATCGTCAGGTTTCATCTTCACCGTTGTTGCGCAGTACCAATACTAACCATACGGCTTTTATGCAAAACATGGTATTTTATTCTCCTGTTTCGGACGCAGTCTTTCAACCGTTATTCTTTAAACTTGGTAAGTGTTTAGTTGAATAGTTATATTAGGTCCCTATTACCACAACATTTTGAAACTCCTATAAATATTACCCTCTGTGACGTCGCAAAGTAACTCGTTTTTCCTTATTTTTAATTTTTTTTTGTACTTATACTATTAATTTATACTCATATATTAGGTATGAGGAACCTAGATCTAACCTTAATCTACAATAAAACATAAATTTTATCAATAAATATCCAAAAACACCGTCCGAAACAGGGGATTGCGGAGGCATGTTTTCAGTATTTTACAAGGGTGAAAATGACTCCTAAGATATGTTACCAAATGCATATTCATTCATGTACGCATTAATAGGTGTTAATAACACAGGCAAGCCTACAAGAGTAAATATTTTATAATATGTTGAAAACAATTGATTTATTAGAGCATCCCTACCCTCTCACTATATATTAATAAAGACGTATTATAATTATGAAAAGAGTGATTGTAATATCCTTGTAAACTATATTATTGAACTTATTACTCCAAAATGCTTTGAAACTTTACATTGAGGTTGCTGCAACTTGGCTTCAACCATATTTTAACACATCATCGCTGCCGGCGCCGGCGGCCGTGCCGTCTATTAACCCGTAACCTAGCTACTCAGGCAGGCGTGCTGTCCGTGCTGAAATTGTTAATAGGTAGCACAGGAAGCAAATAATTAAGGACTTAGATAAAAGTCATCATATGGTATTATTCTTGTCCAAATAATCAAATATTTTAATCTTTATATTGATAAATTTAACACCAAAAGCGTTGATTGATAAAGGTTTGTATTAATATATTCATTTGATTTCGTTTGAGTTTGTCAAGGATTGCATCCGAAGTTAAAAACAAAGAAGACATTAGATAAATAAGCTACCAGGGCTGAGGCCCGAAGATGCCCATGAGTAATAGCTCCGTATGGAGCAGGAACTCATCGAAAAGTGGAGATCCCCTCTCCACAGTCAACATCCTGCCTGCCTGCCTGCCTAGACATCGTTTAATGTAATAAATTGTCACATTTTATATTTTGTTTTGTTCAAATTTAAATTTAGAACTGAAATATTGGTTCTTCGTAAAAATAACAGAGAGCCAATTGAGATGAAATAAAGTCATTCTCATAGAGCACGACTTGAAAGATTTTCCTATATATTTGTTTTCATTTCTTTGCATTAGGTAAAAAATAAAGGTTTTACGATGGTTCAAAGTTGTAAATTTTTTTATAAACACAAGACATATTCATTTTATTCCGTTTGAACGTTGACTAACACTTAACCGGTAGTTGGTTTAATAATTAGTTACAGAGTAGTAATATACAAATTAGTATCACATAACCTTGTAGAAAATATTTAATAGTGACAAAAAATGATGTAAAACCATCGTGTAGTTAGTTGTTTGGGAGTAGTAGCAATGATTTATACTACCAACCTTATGTGACGCCGATAGACGGTATACTTAAAAACTCCCGTAAAATATAATTGCAAAATCACCTACTAACGACGTCACGGTATAAACTGGGCATGACGCCGATACGCTGTGAAAACTTCTATATATATATATATATATATATATATATGTATATATACACACATACATACATATATATCAATTTGAACGAACGGTGGTTTTGGCTTCTAGGGACCTCAAAACGAAAAAGTATTATGGTCCCGGACTTAGGTCTTACCGTGACTACTACCGTAATAGCGTATTCCCTATAGGGAAATTCGCTAAAATGAAATTAATTTTAGAAAAGTTAAAAAATCATTTTTTTTTATAAGCTGTATTAAATGAATTAAATGAATATCGCCCAAAAATATACTGTAACTGAATAATTTGTATACTGAATAAATATTATTCATTTCTTTCTTTTAGTGTTATACAAAAACTGACACATTCTTCAAATATTCATGCATGCAGTTAATACTTGTTGAGTAAAAGGATTTTAAAAAGTGAACTGAAACTTGCCGCTTAAAAATGTAATGCATGAGTGGTATTTTTTTTATTAAGTATTAGAACTTAACAAATACATGATGAGGAGGAAAGAAAGTAACAATAGTTAGGTCTCACATAATATATTTATTTTATTTCATAGTTATTAAACATACAGTAATACACTAATACATTTTTAAATGCCACCGCGTACAGTAACATATGTACTACTTCCTACTACATTGACATTATTTGGTATATGATTTGGTAACTCACCATACCCAACATAAACTGTGTTTTCAGAATTACATTCAATTTCATACGAAAAGAAATGTTCATTATATCCTAGGGTGTTATATGGTACACACTGGAATAGAACTAGATCACCATTAATAACAAATGTATTTTTTACACGCCCAAACACTGGAAGAAAATCAGATATGCTTAAAGTTAAAACACTATTAGTATTATACCGGGTTCCTCTAACTTCAACCCAAGGAGTTGTAAAGGCAGAATTCAATTGGATGTCTTCCCTACATTTAGCAATATTTTCAAACAAAGTCCTGCTGACCTCTTTTGATGGACCATAAACTAGTATGTCATTTGAATTTCCTACTAAAAACATATTATTAAGTTGCAACTGATGTTTTATTGCAAGACTTTTGCAGATGTTACGTCTACTACAGTTAACATTTGCTGAAATTTTTGAAATCCGATGCTTTGCTTCATAACGCATTGACCATATATTAACAAGAGGACCAAACTTTTCAATAAAGCTGGGATAGTGCAGTAAAAAATGAAACTTTGGTTTTAGGTGTGTTCCAGTTAAAGCAATATAAAGCTGGTGATGCTCAGTAATAAGAGTTCTTAGCAGATGACAAGTGTCTCTTTGAACAATTGGAGACAATATTATGTCTAAAATTTCTTTCAGCAAAGAATAAAAGTTCCATACCTCATTACCTTCTGGAACTAAGTCACCAACCAGAAGTCCAAAATATCTTACCAATACCAGCATTTCTGATGCTGATTGGCGTAGGTTTTGTTTATTTAAATGTTCCAATGTTATTGGAACTGGTTTGCTGCTGCTATCAGGTCCAAAATCAAAGGTAGTTATTCTTTCATTTAAAGAGTCAATTGAAAAAAACTTAACAGTTGAAATATAATAAGTCAGTATGAATATCATGTCATATTTACATACCCCTTCCAACAGGTCATGCATTGCATCAACACCAAGTTGACCAATAACATTGAAACCATTTACACCACTCCACACAGGGGGCTCTTTTACTCCACTTGTTGAAACCAAACAATCAACAATATCAAGAAGATGAGATTCTTTAGTGCGATTAATTGCTACATCTTCAAGACATTGAATTTTCAAATTATCTTTATTTATCTTACAAAATCTACATGGATAGTTAGCAGCGAAACTTTCTACAAACCCACAAATACTATGCAGTCCTAAATTATCACCAACAAGAAGTCCTAGTTCAAACTTTAAGATTCCAGTGAAGTTTTCAGTTTTTATTTGAATTCCAGTTGATCTCAAATAGTTCAGTTCATCTATTATTTGTTGAAAAACGACTTTATTACCAAATTTTTCCCTATCCCGACTATGAAACAATAGTGCTACAAATATATTTTTGAGGAGAGAAGTGTAATGAGGAGGTAAACACGGTATTGATACATACAATGCACCTATTTTATGACAGCCTGAATGACTCCCTAAGGGATTTCCAACCTCAAAATCATCAAAATACATAAACAGTGGCACTACTAAGTCTTCACCATGTGTTAATTTTTTTTCTTGCCAAAGAGACCCTTCAATAAAATTTCTGATTACAATATTGTTTACCTTACATTGATCCATATATTTTAACATGTCATTGAACACATTTTTCATTTCAAAGAACTTTACAAAAACTGATCTTAAAGGTATTACTTGCAGAGTACAAGATTTGGGAACTAAATGACACACATTATTTTTCCTAATTTCTTTTAAAGTTTCACCGACTTCACCTTCACGAGGTGGTATGAATGTGCCAAGGTCTTCAAAAAACTTAAAACGTTTGTGCTCTGAATTAAATTGTTCAAAAGAAGTCTTCAAAACTTCAACAATAGGATGTAATTCTGTTCTACCCTCGGGAGATATTTCATTATTATTAACTAAAATATTTGCAGTATCATTTAGACCATCTACAATTAAACTTTTCAGTTCCTTTACAACAACTTGTACAACATTTCTTGATATTTGTGGCTTCGAATATAAATTGGAGCAAAACTTTGCCAAGTGAGACTGAAAATTAACATTGGTGTCTGGAGTATTATTATTTTCAGAGGTTACTTGGGGAATGTTGTTTGATGTGTCAAGTCTCTCACTCCCTTCACAAATAGAATTTACAACACCCGGTGATTCCACGACATTGTTGATGTTTAACAGTTCTATATTCACATTGACATTACTATTATCTGTATCATTTGATATGACATGTGATTTCAAATGTTTTTTAAATGAATTCAACAGACTGAAATGCCTGTTACAATTACTCTCACAACATATATAACGCTCTATAACTCTGTCAGAATGAACCAAAGAAAAGTGACCAGATAACCCTTTTATGGAAGTTGTTACTGTATTACATATAAAACAAGTTGGCATTGTAAATTAGGCCCTAGTTTTTAATATTTATAATTAAAATCTAAGTTCAATAACTTGAATTAATATAGGGTACCCTCATTTTCATAATAAATACTTGAAATATAATGTAAGATTATATTTTGGTTATACGTTGCAGTCTAATCAGTGACGGTTATTCCTAAGTCACAGAGGAGACTATTGACACCGATGTATCGTTTGTCCCAAGGAGTTTTCAGTTTGTAGAAGCCCTTCTGAATTAAAAACCACAAAGAAAAACACTCAGCTGGGTACTGGGCATTCAAGGCATGTATGCATTTAAAGCAACAATCAACTGCACTCAATACATTTTTGAACATGAACATAAAATCTTCAATAACAACATAATAGTCATTATTCCCACCAACATGTGGAATACTTATAATGAAAGGTTGAAGATTGTGACCAAATCGAGAAAGTTTTTCTTTCCTATCACTTACGGTTTTTTTTAAATCACCAACACATGCAACCTCTGTGATGAAACCATCTTTCATTTCACTACGAGAAGGCCGCCATGTTTTCTTCCCACTTTCAGCGTCTTTTCCCTTTGTGATAGTGTGCGGTGTCAACAAGTACGGCAGAACACAGAACGCTGTATATGAAGACAGCTCTTCAATCAGATCTGTAAAAAAAAAAAAAATAATAAAAAAACATAAATTAGACTGAAAAAATTTTATTGCAGAAAAGTTATGAGAAATTGTAGGCCTACTTACTTGGGTCAGAGTTAAGTAAGAGTAAGGGAGATTTTTTTTTTAAGTAGAAAGAAGGCAAACTTCCTATTAAACAAATACCTTAGATTTGATTTTAACTGACAACTCCGCAGAGCTCAGTCAGGAACTTTCATGTAAGGAAATTTGATCCATATGGTAACTAATAGCCCTCACTTTATATGGTAAGTAATTAGGCTACCAAAATATAAGTGGAGATCATGAAAAATATACAGGGTGTCCAGCTTCGACTGTCCGAAACTTTTGCATGTTGTTCAGCAAGCCAAAATAAACAAAAAAGTTGGTATAAACATATGTCCTAAAATGCTTCGTTAACCCGCTAGCCGCCATTTTGTTTTTTACACTTAATAATTTTTATTTACATAAGGGATAAATGGATTGAGTTCATATTTGGCATGGACCTTTACTACAACAATGTTTATTAAAAGAAAAAATATTAATTTTTTCCGTCTCATATTTTCAAAATGGCGGCCATTTTAAATTTTTAACCTCAAATATCTCAAAAACGGTAAATTTTATAAAAATTTTACAAGACACAAAAAGCTGCAAAATTAAATTACCTAACCAACGATACCAAGTTTGTAATGATCTGACAACAATTAATTAAGTTATTGAGATTTTTCTTCTAAATTAACCTAAATTTGCATGCATTATAATGGAAAATCAAAATTTTATACACAAAAATCTCAATAACTTAATTTATTGTTGTCAGATCATTACAAACTTGGTATCGTTGGTTAGATAATTTAATTTTGCAGCTTTTTTGTGTTTTGTAAGATTTTTATAAAATTTACCGTTTTTGAGATATTAGAGGTTAAAAATTTAAAATGGCCACCATTTTGAAAATATGAAAAGGAAAAAAATAATATTTTTTCTTTTGATAGCGATTGTTGTAGTAAAGGTCCATGCCAAATATGGACTCAATCCATTTATCCGTTATGTAAATAAAAATTATTAAGTGTAAAAAACAAAATGGCGGCTGGCGGGTTAACGAAGCATTTAAGGACATATGTCATATCAATTTTTTTGTTTATTTTGGCTTGCTGAACAACATGGAAAAGTTTCGGACAGTCGAAGCTGGACACCCTGTATATGCAATGTAATGTAAATGCAATACTTGTATTGTCCGTCAGTAATAAAAAATTTATTTATTCATATAAAACCTCGGCGTCAAAATTGTCGAGCGAGACTGTTAACTGCCGCTATACACGGAAACTCACATTTTGGAAAATATATGACGGGTGATTTTAAATTTTGTTACTTTAATGCTTTTTTTTGGTTTCAGTGCGAAATCGATCGGTGGTCTAATAACGATGTTTTTGAAATTGCAGACATTCCGCATCTCCCTTCTTGCATCGTTATCTATAAACTTTTTACCAATCTTATTGCAGATTCTTGTTTTTAAAATTACAATATAATTACTCGCGTATCGTCTTATTTTTTCTTAAAAAAATTTTTTTAATACGTTAAAACTTGATACAAAAACCCTTTTTTCAACATTATTAGCAAGCACCCTGCTTAGTAATTTAAATTAATATTGAAATTTTAAGACGGTAGCGGAGTAAAAAATTATATTACAAAAAGAATGACACCAAAATATTTTAAACTGGTTTACAACTGGGGCGACAAACACGGAAATTCTAAACCCTTGCATCCGCGCGCGGCAGATGGGTAAAGCGCACCCTTAAGGTAACTTTCTTACAAAGAATCTGGTCGACTAAACTAACAAATCTCTAACTCACCTGGGTTATTATTCTCTTCCAGTTTGTTTAATATGGCTTTAATGTTGATGTCGGATTTTTTCCTTCCTAGTTGCAATATTTTGTCCTTGTAGAGAGGAAATTCAGAAGTTAGACAATCAACCTTTTCAGGGTACATGTACCCAAAATCTTCCATCAGCTAAAACAAGAAGGATAAATACCAAGTCATATCTGCAGAAAAATTGATAATCAATCCTGTACTTTGTTAGTATACAGAGGCCACAGATTTACAGCAATTTAAATTCATAAGCAATTTAGTAGGACTTTCCTCGGCTCTTTAAAAATCAAAAATGTAAGATGGGTCATACTTTCGCCAATAAAATCCCCTCCAAATAGGCCAAGGCCAGGTCATTGACCGAAACTTGTGCATCACATTCACATATTACTGCCATTTGTCTGGTGAAAGGATGGCTTATTTGGTATCATTTGATTGTTAACAAAATAAGAAAAGCCCTACTAACATATTTATGATAACTTAACCTAACACAAGCACAACAGTGTGCTGTATCACAAAAAATGATTCGGAATGGATCTCAGTCCTTGCTGACATCACTGCCTTTTGAAAAGCAGACCACAAAGACTGCTCATCATAGTTGCCTCAACCAACCATGGACAGGAAGTCAATTAAAGCATGTGTTCTTTTCAATCACGTTCTTATTTTTTGTACAAGGTAAAAAAAACTCCCACTAAAAAGTAGTGGCTTCTGTATAATACTAAAATACCACAAATCCTGTTACCAATCAGAATTTAACTGCCACATTTCAAATTGGGGTCCTAATGGTTTATTATAATTAAAAATTTTAAGTAGAAAAGTGTATTGTAGCGAGTTGAATAGTTTTAATTTTACAAAATAGTACATAACACATATTAAAAGAGAACCGGTAAACACAACAAGATAAACAAACAAAAAACATGTGGTAATTATTATTAAATATAAAAAAATCCGCTAATCAGCAGTAATTGAATACCATACAGTAAAAATACTAAAAGTTGTAGTGCTTGTTAGTGATATGTCGATACCGAACCTCGAATCTCGAAACCATCAAAACTTAAGAAAAGTTTCGGTTTCAACAATCGATCACCAGTTTTTGAGAATCTAAACAAGAAACTGACGGTCTTTTTTACGTCATTATTATTGTTTTTATGGAAGTAACCAAATAACGACCTCCATCAATATTAAGCTTTACCAATATTATACTAAGGATAATACAAGCCTACTATTATCGTCAGCTGTCCAGGGGTCGTCTATATTCACGAGTGTGTGACTAAATTCTTTTAAATGTTTTATAAAATAAAGAATCCCATTGGCCAGTTGCGAGCGAACCGCTTTGTACAACTAGAATCAATACTATGTACTTTGTTCATTATAATGAGACAAAACGAATCACGAAACATATCGTCAGCTTGCGGTTTTCAGAACAACATAAGCATCGAATACTGTACCGACGCGAAGTAGCATTATTATTCCGCCGAAAAATTTTATCAGTTTTTCAATCATGAAATCTCTAACCTTTACCGTAACGTTTTTAATATGAATTCTACTCATACATACTTTGTGCTCAGTAAATATATTTTACCAATAATTTAAGTTTATTTAAAACATTTTAAAGTAATTCCTTTCAACTGACTTACCAAGACATAACCAGTTGGCTTCTTTAATGCGGGGTATTCAGCGATATATTCAGAGATGGATTTGTTTGACTTCATCTGTGTTTTTATTCGACATTCCGCTGTTTCTTTCCAGTAGGTCTGCACAGTCTCCAGTGGAGTTGTAGAGTTGGTTAACCACCTGAGTTTGTTTTTTATGTCATCACTCGGTTCTGGACAATCTAGAACATGGCCAATAACATTCAAGATAGGTCTGTGATTCTAATGATAAGTATTTTGATGACATAACAATGGTGTATGGTGAATGGTTTAAACACACCCATCAAAGTAGACCCGCGTACTCAGCGAATTTCCAGTCCCCATATGTTACACTGAAATGGTTATTGTTTTAGCAAAAATTATTATATTTTGACTAGTTAAAGCTTTAAAAACAAATTTCCATCTACACCTGTTAATAAAGAAGGAAGTTTGCTTATTCTCCATAGCATGACAATGGGAAACAGTATGCAGGTTTGTTGCTATGAAAACCAAGGTTATGGATTAAAATAAAAATTACTACTATTTCTCAAAATGAGGCCCCAAAACCTCTAACTGAAAATCACTAAGCAAATAACTTCGTTTTGGGATAAAAATAATATAAATACAAGTCTCTATGCCAGGAAAAATCTTATTTTGTTAAAATCTTACATTTTAATTAAAAATTTTTTCCTACAACCGCGTAAGTGTCAGTTTATGAACCGAAAACCAATCGTAAAACAGCTGTTTACTGTGGAGCAATCGATACCAGATGTCTTTGAATGTTTTTGGAGCGCGGGTTAAAGTCTTTAACGCTTGTCACGTAATTACTTTAACGCTTGCCAGCTGTTTGTTCTTATAAAAGTCTTTATTTTTATTCATTGTTTATAGCCTCAAAATCATAATGGTGAATTCAGCTACAATGGAGCTGAGTATCTGTGATAGTATTTATCGTTTGGGAAATTAGAAATGCAGTTGTAAGACAAATTTGGTATGTATTTTGAGTGTAAAGTGTCTTTCTCGCTTTCGATAAAATACCGCGCTCCGCTACGTGCCGTGCGGTAACTGTTTAGCTCAAGCGAGAAAGACCTACTTTACGCTCTTAATACATAAATAACTATTTAACATTGGTCTTATGGAGTAAAAAAATCAAAACAAAGCAATAATGAAAGGAGCTGACTCAACTGTCAAAGTGCAGACCGTGTGTTCCAGTATAAACATGTGCCATTACAGCCAGTTACTAAACTTTTAAATGGTACTGCTGTATGGTAAAAATAGTTGATAATTTTTTAAATTGTACTTCATACAAGTGATTATGAATGTTAAGTTAAAAAATTCATGCAAAAAGAATAAAACAACTAACTGATAAATATGTAAAATTGCATTTGAATTAAAAAAAAATTAATAAGAATTATGATAACAGCTGTTAACTAATTAGAATCCACTTGTTAAGGTTCAACATGTGTTTCAACAAATATACATAAGGGTGCAGCACCAGTAAGCCTACATTAAAACAGTCTGAAAGCGAGTGAGCGAAGCGAACGAGCTCGTCGTGAAAGCGAGTGAGTGGAGCGAACGAGCTCGTGTTGAACAAGAAATAAGCCTATTTCTACTGGGTATTTTAGCGCACTGTCTGTCGCTGATATTACTAAATATTGAGAATTACTGTTTGAGTTTACCGAACAAATGCTCGGTCCCCAGGTACTGTTAACATAATGTAAAATGTAAACAATGACATTTTTTACATTTCTTCAATGACATATGTTTACAAAACAACTACATGTGACTTGGTAAAAAGAAAGCTTGACCTTGAAGCACCTAATGATTTGGACCCTACATTAGAAAGGGAATTTAATTTGATGCAATATTACCTTCTGAATTCCAAACATCACTCCAATCCAAGGTTTTGCTGCTACTGGTTGAGGTTGAGCTGCTTGCTGAAGACCTCCTTGAATTAATAAGGCCTAGTTTTCTATATTTTCTCCTTAACTTGTGGAGGCTATTCAACAATTTCCCCTTTGCTGCTTTCTTTTGTGCATTATAGTTAATATAGGGAATAAAATAGGTAGATTTGTGTTCTTTTTTAAAAATTGAGACAATTTGATTAGCCAAATTCATTAATCGAGCTGATGATATTACTGCATTTGGATCATTCTTCAATTCAAAAGTTATAATCAAATCACATAATTTATTCCTTGAGGAATTGTCCAGGGTTTCATTAAGTAGCAAGGCTTTGCCATCATTGCATGATTTCAATAAATTGAGTATTTCAGTGCTCTAAAAAAAGAATACAAGATTAATTTGACCTGTTATATAACATGTTTTAAAATTGGCGTGTGTATAACTACATAAACATGAATAAAAAGGGTAATGTAATAATCCCTTTGTAATGTAAATGATCCAGGAGGCATTAACATGAATAAATTGATATTAATGTATTTAGGTATGGTAACGGTGCTTGCGATGGCCTTATACCCAATAAACCAATGCCCCATATGACGCTGAGTGATTTATTTGTCTTTAATGCTGGTTGTATTGTGTTTTCACTATTACAATAGGGGTCTAAATGATTATTTTATAAAATAATGTCAAAACTAAACAATACCTTTCACACAGGATTATTCATGAGGAGATATGTAGAAACTTTATAAGTTACAAAAGGTTACCTAAAGTGCCTAATATGGTCTCTGAGGAAAGTGTGTCGTTTCAGGGGAGCGTGTCTCGTAACTTTGAATAGTGCAAGGTAAAACTTGAACTTAAACTAACTCAAGTTTAGATGAGAATTGGACGTAAAATCATTATCGTTAATATATAGGAAAACCTAGGAAAATGGTAGTCTTAAAAAAACTCACTTGACAATTGGTACCGTACTAAATTGTTTTACCAAGACAAAGGTGCTGCTACCTATTGGAGTATCTCAAACTAAGTGTAAATGCGTTTTGTAATTGCAGAACTGAGTTGACCAAAACAGCCTTTGGCGTCAAATAAATCAGAAACGCTTTTTTAGTATTTTTCGAGTATTTAAAAATTTTTTATTTCTTCCTTTGTCTCTCGAGTACCACCTGAAATTGTCTTGCATACCACCAGTGGTACGAGTGGTGCGCATACCACCGGTTCAGAAACATGGACATAAATGATTTAAATTGTATTGATTAGGAAGATGTAATTATAAGGTAAGTAATTTCAAAAACCAGCAATCAGTAAAAAACCCAAAAAATATTAGGATTTATTCCATATACTTTTCGCAGGAGAATTGTAGCCTATAATAAAAATTTATAAAACTCCTGTGCGACAAGGTCACCCGCTCCACCCAATCTAAAGCGCAGCGTACGATCAAGCAGCGTGAGGTGTCTGGGGAACCCAACAATCACATAAGACCACACGTTGGGGGAACTCCACCACCAGAGTAAGCTCGCAGCTGCCCAACTTAAACTAATAAAGGGACCTATTACCAGCTGTCATTACATATAATATAGTTGTTGGTTTTTGGTGGTTATTTTTATGAAATGTTAAATAAAAAAAAGGATGTGATATATAGGCCTATGGTTTTTTTTATAAAAGACCTACTACTGTGAGGCAAGCTGTACCTGCAGTTCTGAGTTGTTTGTTGGTGTACTTGTGCTTTCGCCACTATCCTGTACCTGTGGTTCACAGCTGTTTGTCGGTGTACTTGTGCTTTGGCCACTATAATGTACCTGCAGTTCTGAGCTTTCTGTCGGGGTACTTGTGCTTTGGCCACTATCCTGCACTATGTGTGTGAGAGACACATCATTCTGGAAATATATTTGGAGTATATTATAAAATAAGAGCAGCAGAAGAAGCAATTAAAATAAGTGGTACGGATAGTGAAACCTAAGCCTGAGAGGCATTACAACTTGTCTATAGAGGCCAAAATTATCGTTCTTGAAAATATCATAGTATGTAGGGCCTACCTATACAGTAGCATTCCTATTAGGCCCCAAATAATTACGGTTGAAGTCAGCTCCCATTACAATGAAAGGCTAAGTCAAATTTAGAGGTTTGTGCATGTTATTTGCCACCCACGGTGGTTTTGCTTTTGCAAGAGTTCAGTTGTCGATGCCAAAAGTTGGTCGTTACAACATTTAAGTTAACATTAAGTTGGACCCTCAATAAATAAACCAATAAAGGCCTATTGTGAGGTAAATGTGAGGTAGGCCTTCTAGCTGTAATATATGTCATTACATCCATAATTTTAATCATTACATATCATTCGTAACAAGATAAAAAAATGTTCAAAAAACATACCATTAAATTTGTATCATTTGCCATGGACAGGATACTCCGCCATTGCTGTAGATTCGACCAAAACTTGGCCCTGTCACCAATAGGCTTTATTAATTCTTTTGTTAGCTCTTCAGTGAGCAGGCTCAGGGCTGCTGAATCTATTTTCTGTTCTGAAAATCATTATAAAAAATATATAAACATATTAATTAGGACTCTTATCTAGGTAATCATGAAATAGTATAGGATTACTTTCTTTTAAACCTACTTACAAAATTGTAAGGTTAAAATAGCCACTAACAAAAATTATAACTGAAATATGCCTAGCCTACTGCATTAGGCTTACCGTGTGCCTTGTTAATTCAGAAACGACAATTTGTCTGTTGCTCGATACAATAGAAAACTAGGCTTACAGTATATGCTTGTTCAAATTGAAAATAAAATAGGCAACTTTTCATTGCAAGATCAACAGATCTTATCAAACTAGGTATTCATAAATATCCTAAATTTCTTCGTAGTAAGTTACTTAACAGATTGAAATATTTTTTTTGTTTAATTTCTATATTATAAAATGATGGCCCTAGAAGTAATTTGAAATAGCCATGGTGTATGATACAATGATAGTCACAAAAATAATAAGGCGAAATTTCCTTATCCTCCTCCACCGTTATTATCGATGTTAAAATTTTGATTTTAGGATTAAAACTGTGCAATGAAAACAATTAAATCAATATTGAGGTGAGAAATGTATTACCTATAAACCTCCGCCACCTTTATGGATAGCGATGTTTATGACTAAAAAATCAATGGTTTTTGGAAACATTTAAAACACATATTCCCCCAATACAAAAGGGTAAAAATAACTTTCTGATTCGTATTTGACAGCATTTGTAGGTAGGTTACGGTAGTTTATTTTGTGCTGTTCTTTGGTAATGTTATAGGCTAGTAATACCCCCGTCGCATCAGACCTGCGTACTCAGCGAATTTCCAATGGATTTTGGTATTTTTCTAGTTCCCAACATAAACTATGGGGTTGAGCACGTAGGTTTGCCGCCATATGGGTTTTGGTAATAAATATAAGTTAAATCCTACCTAGTAAGTTAAATGTACATACTGTCTTATGAAGCTATGGTATTCTTTTCAATTACCCCATAAACCCCATAAGGGTGATTATGTACGTTTGCTGCCATTTGGACTTTGTAAGCAAATATAGGTTAAAAACCTTCCTAATTAATGTACATACCAAATTTTATCAAGATATATCAATAATTAAGCAAGATAGAAGGTTTTGTTTATTCCCCATAAGAATTTTATCCGTAACGATTTTTAAATAATTTAAAACACTAAACTGTTTATTTTTTTAGCTCTTTTAAATGTTTTGTATTAAAATAGTTGGATTTTAAACAAATAAGTTAAAAAATGCCAAAAACCCATTTTTTTGCCCTTTTGAAACCCGATAAAACCCTGTTCTCATGGTCCGCATGGTCAGAGGCTTACACCTCTGTACCAAATTTCATCAAATTCTGAGGTACCGTTCAAAAGTTATCGTGTTCACGGACATGTTAAAATTATTAATTAGGCCTATATAATTTATAATTTTAATAAATAAGTTAATAATTCTGTGTAATACATAGAGGTACATAAATATCAATTTGAACAAACGGTGATTTTGGCTTCTGGGGACCTCAAAACGAAAAAGTATCATGGTCCCAAGCTTATGTACCGTATTACAATGACTACTACCATAATAGCGTATTCCCTAGCCTATAGGTAAATTCGCAAAAAAATTTGAAATTGTTTTTGTTATTTTCAGTTACGGTTTTCCTGATCGCTCGACTACTGTTGTGCTTGGGGACTTCGAAACTTTCCTGGGGCACTATAAGAGAGTTTAATATTAACTTGATGCTCCAAACTTAATTATGAATATAACTTTAGGCTGTTGTTTATAAATTAAAATATTTTGACTCATTAATCGTGTCTAAACTCAAAAATTATAGAATAATAGCATACATCTTTTAGTCAGCTCTCTACATATTTTGATTTAAATATTTATTTGCTTGGATCAAAATACTATTCCTTAATTTAACAACATCAGCAATGTTTCTTTGAAAATTAATAGTTGACATGCTTTGTGATATTTTTGTTTTTATTCTTCCTTACGATGGCCTTTAAATTTCAACAGCTTTTAAAATGCACAAGGGTTACTAGAGGTCTGAGTACTGGGTGAAGCACAAGAGGTGTAGGTTACACCGATGTGGCTATGTTTACAGCAGTAATGGGTTCCGTAATGTAGGGCGTAGTTTATACGCTGTACATGTTTTTGTTACGGTTTCCAAATTTACTTCCGAACTTTGCACCGGACCGTACATTGCACCATACAGGGAGTTAAATTTGCTCCAAACATTCCACCGAACAAGACATCGGACCGAGCATCGTACCGGACAAATTCACCAAGCAAGGTGTAGGAAATTTATAGTGTCTCTAGCGGAACTTGGCATCTTGACCCAAAGTTCCGCCCTATAGAGATATAGGGCGAACGTGAGCGAGTGAGAGCGCTGCTGGTTGCAGAGCGGTGAGGGTCCATTGGTTTAAATGGACTATATATATATGGTCATCAGCCGCACCCGCGCCGTGCCGCCGCCGCCGGGATAAGTTAAAATTAATCCCGACACGGTAACATGACGAGGGATTGCGGCTTTTTAGAATTTGTTTTGTTTGTTTGCATCTAATTCCCGACAATTATGATGGAAAATTACTTAGCCATGAGTTTGGGAAATCTTTATAAACTTGTATCAAAAGTCACAAAATAAGTTAAGTTTAGTTTACGGATATATAGTTAGGTTACCTCCTACATTTCTTACCTCAGTATCGATTGTTGAAATGTGGAATTGTTGATTCGATTGTTTTTAATTGAAGAATTTTAATGGCAAAATCAAAATTGAAATTTTAACCATCGATAACAATGATGAGAGAAGAATGATGATGAAGATTCGCCTTTAATGCTATTTATTTTACCTACATGACTTTTAGTAGTAAAATACAGTTACAGCGGGATAGCCTACTACTGATGCATCACATCGCCAAACCGCCGTTCAACAGGGAGCTGACTATCGATAAAATCGAAAGTTATTTACAAAATTTGGGTACGGTAGTAGACCATTGAAATTATAATAATAATAATAGCCAATATTTATGGGTACTAAATACCAATTAAACTTGCTTGATTTAATAAATACAAAAAATAACTGGGGAATTTTAATTTTTAGGTACCGGTACTTCCCCAAGTTTAAAATAACTTAGGCTACAGTACCTGAGAATTTTACATCACTAACATTATCACAATGACTTAATAACTTCACCCAATTAATAGTACGGTAGCTTACATAAAAAGACATAAGCGCATAACTTACTGTCAAAAATACCTAACCTGACTCCGCAGAGGGTTGAATATTGGAACATTACACATCATTATTTAGTAAGTATAGCAACCGCCCTTTGCTTGACAGAAAAATACCTACCGGTAACAGGTTCTTAAGATCCCATTGAAAAGTGTGCACCTGAGAGTAAAGGGAGGACAATTATTTATAGGAAATTGTAATTGTACTGGCAGCTCCATGCAGTGATCAAAATAGTAAGGAGTCAAGCCATCAAATTAACCGCAGGCAATAAACTTAGAGATGATTTGCCTTTGTAAAAACAAAAGTAGCCTAAACCCTATCCCTGCAACCCCCCCCCCCCAAAAAAAAGAAAAAAAACACACACACAAACCATTAATTAACCTATCACACTTTTGTTTGTTCAAATTTGTTCTACATTTGTAAGACTCCCTACCGCCAAACAACCTCTAACTTAGGCCTATTAGGCCTATCCTGACACGAAATACACAGAGATGCTACAAGTAAATTAATGTCAACAAACAACTGATAAAATAATGTGATTACCATTTTAGATAGATAAAATGGTACGTTATGAATGATCATCAAACTTAATTTTCAGTTAAAACATCGTAGGCCTACTTAGTGACTAGAAAGTTTGAGGTTAGGCGGTATGGTTTTTGAGAACTTAGCGACAGAATAAACTTGAACACTTACCTACAAAAACTGGGATGTAAGACTCAAACCCCCACGCTCTAAGAAGGTCGACACAGTCGTCGTCCATTTACAGTACTGGATTTACAGTATCGAACAGTGTAACTACGCAACGAATTACGCAACGCACAAAAGACACACACAGTGCTTGAAACCACACCACAGCCAGGCCACCGGACCATGTGCTAGTGTGCGCGCGCACTCAGACAGGGCTGGCTGGCAGTAGCAACAACTCTTCATGTTGATTCACCCAAACAGAATTGATGATTTAGCCAAACAGTTGACCACTACATACTATCAACTCCCTACTTTTATCGAAATGCGTTACTAGAATAGGGGAAAATATTTGGCAGGTTTTCCCTATCAAATCTGTTAAAATACATTCATTCAAAGCTAAATTTACAAACATCTTTCACAAAAACTAGGTAGATCGAATTGCTCACTTAGACAAATGCCATTTCTCTGAACTATTCAAACTCCTTTTACCTATCTTCAATATTTTTTTCCGTAGGAATATTTAACTGCATTGTTAAATTATGCAAACAGATTTAGCGAAAAAACTATTGCTGTTTTAGCAAAACAGTTTACGCGCATCAAACTTTTAGGCCGTAAGAGTTTCACGAAGTCTGGCAGAACTAACTAAAAATATTTTAGCCAATGTGTTTTGCTAGAATCTCAAACCAAATTTTTCTCCGTGTAAAAACAGCTTCTTCTAATCCCCCGGCAGTCAATGAATATTTTTCAGATGCTGCAGCAACGTCTGGGGACGAAGGAGCCCCGGAGCACCGTGACAGTAGTGAGCACCCATGAGCAAAGAGGACCGTCCATGTCAAAAATTTCAACCCCACGAATGCTCTAAAGTAATTTTGAAATCCAGTGTGGCGGAGCCCTTAAGATAAGTGCTTCAAAAACTATATTTGCAAAACAGTTTGTTAGTACCTATGAACAGTAAAAAAGTATATAGTAATAAAATATGAAATAAAGTAAACTGCACTTAATACAACCAAATTACACCAGACTAAAATTAATAGTACATCACTATAATCTTGACAATGTCAAACATAAATAAACATTATATCACACCTGGTTACTTCTATGCTTAGGCCTAAAAGCATTTTCTTGCATGAATCATCATGTGGCAGATGTAAACAAACCTAATTCAATTTCCATTATCATAAATGTTCCTTCCATAAGAATAACATGGTAACTTTGAGGACGTCTAGGGCGTAGCCCTTTGTGAATATTAATATGAAAATAGTCAGACTTTCCTATTTTGAGCCTAAAGAATGAGTATACCAAATTTCAGCACTCTAGCTAGTCGGGAAGTTGGAGAATTAGTGATGAGTGAGTGAGTGAGTGAGGGCTTTGCCTTTTATAGATATAGATTTTTTTAATGATCAAAAGTCTAATTCCGCATTATGATAAAATACGTTGTTCATCATTCGGAATTCGGAGCAAAAGGGTCTTTTTGATGCTTAATTGTTTTTAAAAACTCGTTTTTAAACACGATTGCGTACCAAAAAGACCCACTTCTGCTCTTGGTGATGCAAACTACTTTTTGTTTGTGTATCTCAGTGTTAAAACATTAAAAATGATAAATTCGTAAATGATTATATGTTAATTGTCTACTTGTTTGTTTACATACAAATAAATTGTGCTTACCTTGTATAAACAACTTATAATTTGTTAAACTCTAACATTATTTAATTACCTACTATGAGAATGCATATTAAGAAAAAGTCATTAAAAATTAGGTCTTATCAATGTTAAAAAGGAACACCGTATTCTATTAATTAAGCCTTTAAGATGACATATAAAACATTTGTAGGGATATGGAAACCCCATGTTGAAAACTTTCAAATAATCCCCGGGCACTTTACAGAACTATGCCAGGGTTGTTTTATCTAGCTCTGTGAATGTGTTCTCTACTTAACGAAAATGTTAATAGACGCGAACAATACGGTATTTAATTAACAAATTGATAGGACTTTCATCATGATTGTCACACAGGATTATATAAAAGGAACTCAGGTAAGCTACAGCATCCATAAATTGATTAGATTTTTAACTCCCTTGTCTCTTGTATGAATGAGTATCATGATATCGACATAATTTGAGCCAAATAACACATTCCCGATCATAATTCTTTGTATTTAAAGAACAAAGAATTAGTAACCTCAATAGTTACTAATTCATTGTTTATGTCCTCACAGCAGGGTTAAAAGTATAGTTTCTACCGATGAATGAATGATGAAAAAAAGCATCACATTCATCCTACACTCATCATTCTTTCTTATTCCCCTTGAATTACACCTAGAAAGCGCCCGCGTCTTTCGAGGCGATTATAGGTGATTAGGAGTTTTAGCGAAAGTTACGTTCATCAGTTTCGCAAGTTTCTACGGAGCGATTTCTTTACCGCTGATATGCAATTACGGGTATATCCCATATGGGATGACGGTTTAGTTGCGACTTTGGCCTTACCTTGCGAACGGCTGGTCCTCCACCTCGTAGTACTCCTCGATGGGCTCAGTGCGGATGAGTCTCTTGGCCTGCTCGGCCGACAGTTGCAGGTAGCCCGGCTGGGCCGACATCACCACCGGGCTGGGGTTAGCGTTTCCGTCAGTCAACGCGACCACTTCACGCATTGCTAACAGTTCACTCACACTCGCGATAGAAAATACAACATTTCCAGTCACTATATCCAAGGCACTTCACAGTACGGCACAGGCGGAGCTGGTACATCCACTCTCCTCGGCAGCTGGGCCACGAATGACGGTGGAACGGCCTTGCGGGTCGCGCGAGGAGGGGGAGGGAGGGGAAGGCGCGTGCACTTCCATTGTTGCACAGATGTTCCCCCTCCCCTTCACCGCTTCTGATGCTTGACAGCTGATTATTGACACAAACCTGTCTTTGTTGTTGCCGACGCGACTCGATGCATTGCTATTTGAACCGATGCTCTTCAACTGTGAATGCACTCAAAATAGTTTCTGCAAAAATAATTGTCTAATATTTTTACCGAATACACTGTTTGTAGGTACAGTATAATTTACATGTTTACAATTAATCATTTAAGTTTGGTTCTTAGGGAGCCACCCCAAAGGAATTTACTTGTTGACTAAGAAGTAACTTGTTGATTGTTTAATTAAAGGATAAACATTGAAGTTTTTTTTATTTTTTTATTTCAACTCATTCCTTTTAGATGTGATTATGTGATCTTTCCCTCCTACCTTATGAAAAGTAAAAGTCTCACCCTTATTAATCTGTGTTTTGCTGGCTCGCTGGCTCATAGCATGATTAGCAGCCGGCGACGCGGAGGTGCCTCACCACACTGCAGTGACGACGGAAATGCCCAAGTTTAGTTGTAAACATTTGACAGTTGCTGTAAAGTTTGATTTTAAGTAGTGTCAAAAAAAAGTAAATAAGCACCGTAAACCAGCCTCAGAATGTTCAGCCAAACAAAATCAGGGTGCGATAGCTTGAAAATGCAATCGTTTCAAGTAACCATTGGTAAACAATCCTTACAAATAGTTGAAGTATTTAATTTAAAAGATAAATTTCTTAAGTATTATATATTATACTCTGCATTGGTTGTTTATAAAGAGGTGCTATTATACAGTTCCACTCTATAAGTTTCACTCAACTTTAGTTAAAGTTATTAAAGTTTTAATTTTTATATACCCCTGGTGTAGCCTATATAGTCAATGTTCCTATATACATTACAATATTTATGAAGAATAAATTTTCGTTTCTTGATTTATGAAGTACACCACACCTACACCTCAAATAAAATTGAAATGAAGTGAAATATGAACTAGTAGAGCACAAAAAAGGCTTTGAGTACTGTTTTTTGCCTTACGAACGCGACCTAGGGCCTACCTATAAAACTCTTTTGACACTATAGACAACGCAACGCTACGCTGTTCTTCCCAGAAATGTATACAAATTAATTATATTATGTCTAAAAACTAGGAAAAATCGACAATGCCTCCAAATCGGAATTATTCCATAGACCTGCAAAGTAATGCAAAGTGAAAATACACTTTTCGTGTGTCTTGAATTGAGGATTAATTTTTTCAAAGGAAGTCTCGATGGTCATCGATAAAATACACATTCATTTTTCATTCATTTCTTGATTCATTTTTTCAATGACTAGTGACGACTCCTTGCCACAAGATAGTGCCGTGTCCTCATTAAGTAGGTCGTGTGGCGGCCGCCGCTGCCGCCGTAAGGTCAAGTTGTGCAACAGCCTACGGTGGTGCCGTCCCGCGTCACTCGCGAGGGTTAGGAAAACCTCCGAATGACGAATCGGAACAATCGACTATCCTAGACAAGGTCAACGGTTAGTTCCTACATCTTGTCCTGCATGGCCTGAGCAAGTGACTCATCATCAACAAAAGTCGGAATTGGTAATAGGAGAGCGAGGTGATATTGGATTCATGCACCTCCAAATGGGGGTTTTCCAAACACTCTACTAGAAGTATGAAGTTATCCTGATCTCTGGGGAGTATCTTTGAAACTACAAATTAACACATCACATCACAAAATACTCAAGTGTTGCATTCTGATATGAATCTTTTGGAACGCGAATCCTGCGTATATAGAAGGTCAGGCACGGGGAATTTCTGTCCATTTAAGCAGAATTACGAGATAAAACCGTGCAGTGGACAAAAATATTAATTTAAATTGCATGGCAATGTCGACAGGTACCATTTCCATCCAGAATGATGGTTGTTTTGATGAAGACTTCTTAGTTTGGTAGAAGACAGACTCTGAGGAAGACGTAGTAGTCACTAGTCAATGATGCCGCGATCACTTTATCGATGAAAACTTCACAGTTATGCTGATATTCCAGGTTCCAGCGTGGACTATTTGACAATATCAATGTCCAATTGGGTTTCCAATTCAATAAACCCTAAATGTGTGTCAGGCAAGTCCCTTTTATATTGTAGTATGGTAGTAAATGTTATATGCTAATGTTGGTTTATCTAATTAAGATCGCCGCATATTTAGAATTGCTATTTCTTATGTTTTCATGGTTATTAATAAATAACAAAGTGAGTTACGAAAAAGCTTGTACAGTTAGAAACATCTTCACTCTTAAGTACTGTTTACTGTCTTAAATAGTGACCAATAAAAATCACAGCCACCGGTGATGCTGCGGGTACAGAATTCATCTTTAGCTATTCACAACGTAGTTTTAAAAGTAATCTACTACAGTACCATCCACACTTTATTCATCATTGAAATTGTAAGTTTTCTTTAGAATAACATTGGAATTGGGATGAGAATTTAAATATCTGCTAATGTACAGCTGCAATTAAGTGCAGTTTTTATTATTACTAATAATCACAATATTGGATTGATCGAATGTAATTGATTTATAACTAGCCTATATTTTAATAAGTGATAGTCCATATTCAATTGTTCGATTTCAAGCAGTAATTACACTACTGTTGTGAGTTTTGTATTTTTCAGCCAAATTATTTATTGTTAGTACATTGATGATCTGTGAGCATCATCAGTTATAATTTTCTCATCAATCGAACGGCGTTCGAGATATATCGAAATGATCGAAATGATTTTCTCATCAATCATTTCACTTCGAACGGCGTTCGAAGTGAATCGCCGTTACCCAACGGCGATTCATTAAAACCCATTTTAAGCAAAAATTTTAAATATGTTTAAATCACTAGTAACTAACAAATAATCGAAATTAAATTAAAATACCTTATACATAATCATAATTAAATTTATAGGAGTCATTTAATGGGTCTAGCTGGATGTTAAATATGGCCGTATCTATACTATCTGGCAGACATTTGTCAGGGCTTAAAATTATCAAACTAAAGGGCTCCCAAAATTACCAGACCTTTCATTCCAGTGACGCACAAGACAGTTTCATTCTTGGAAATGTTCTAAAATATCTCCTACTACCACGAGGTGGCTTGGAGGAGATCAGAAACTCGTGGCACAATTAAGCTAACAAACTTAGCAATACAAACAGTATAGTAGTACTTGCTAACAATATACGATAGCCAGTGTATTAAGAATATCATACCCACAAAGTGTTGAGGGGTTGCCAAGTCCTAAAAAGGTATGATATGAGAATTTGTTCCAAGTCAATGACATTGGTTTTAGAATAGCTACTCAGCTACTCGACATATTGATTGGATCTTTTAATGCTTGGTAAACATTCTGTAAAACATTATTGTTTTATCTAGAAACTGTACTTGGCCAGCAGATGTATTAGCAAAGTTAGGCCTATTTACTAATAGGCCTTCCTATTACGATGAATAAGGAAATTCTGAATTTACATACAGTCCAATACAATACAATACAATATAAAATAAAATACCACACATCTGCTGTCCAAGTACGATTTCTAGATAAAATAATAATGTTTTACAGAATGTTTACCAAGCATTAAAGATCCAATCAATTTGTCTAGTAAGCTGTTCTAAAACCAATGTCATTGACTTGGAACAAATTTTGATATCATACCTATTTAGGACTTGGTAACCCCTCAACACTTTGTGTTTTTGGGTATGATATAATTATTTTTTATCATATTTGGCTATTTTGGTTTTAACAGTAAAATCTTTAAGTTGGAAAACAGATTTAATTTAAATCTTTAAAGTTAAACGGAACACTATATTTGTATTCGTTTGTCTCGTTTTCATACAGAGGAACACTGCTGTAGTTTATAACGTAGAATTTAGGTATTAATTTGAAGGCATCTTAAGTCTCGGCCACCCTCTTCTCCGAATTCCTCTTCACAATCGAGAAATAATACATCTGCTGAGTTAAAAATTTACGGTTCTTTTACTCCCTGAATAACTTTGTAAGCGAAATGTTCAGACTACATAGAACTATATTTGAGTAATGACAACCCAAGATTAACTGTTTCTACTACAGGTCTCCTCTATACACTGCAAGTTAGCATAACAACTATAATGAACGCCAACAGGCGTATAGGCGGAGGAGGATAATTAATCTTATTTGGTACCATATAGTCATTCCTCATTGGTTTGCATCAATTTTGTATGTCTTCATTTATTTGTTTCTTTTAGGCTATGCTTTTCAATATTTACAAAGACAAGCTTCTCTCAAAACGGTTTTTTTTTTTTTTTTTTTTTTTTTTTTTTTTTTTTTTTAAGATAAAGTTTTTCTATTTGGTTTAGTTTTGTGTGTTTTTATTGAGTAGCCTATGTTGTTAGTTTTCGGTTGTAACTTAACCAAAGAAAACTTACACTGTAGTAACAACAAAGTTACAACAGTGAGAATAATAAAGATTCTCCAGTTCTAAAGATAAGAACATTTTATTTTTAAATCCAGTTATATAGATAGTTCGAATCAATTTATTGGGTTGGACGAATAGTCAGGGAAATATACGGGAAAATAGGGTCGAACCTCGGACAAATTGTACTCCCAAAAATTTTGTCGTTAATGGGTCAAGTGACAAGTAGTAAACGTGGAAAAAAAAGTTTACCAAAATCGGACCATGGGAAATTGGTAAAAAACCACCATTTTTAAAATCTTATATACCTACCATGTTAATGGGTTAGGTGGCTTATGAAGCACCCCACTCTTCTTAGGTTTTGTGTGAAATTAGTTAGAGAAATTAAACTTTAAATATCTTATTTGGGTCGCCAATGCCTAATTTTGAGACACTTCCAAACATTTTAGTCCTAATGGGGGATGGCCCACCAGGAGTCAGAAGAAAATCTTCAATGTAAGCATAGGTTGATATGTACATCAAATTAAAGGTCTTGCTTAGTAGAATACAATGCCGCAAACGGGAGACAATTTTTCCTCCGGAGCTTGAAACCTCCGGGAGCGTCAGAGCCCGCCTCTTATTTCTAGAGGGGAGAAAGGGGGGGGAGCTGGGCGCGTCATAGCCCCGCCTATGATTTCTGGAGGGGGTAGGGGCGGCGAAGGAGGGGGATATGAGGGGAAACTTGCATGGCTTTTTGCAGGCTTCCAAATTGTATGCGTTACGAACATCTAATAAGCTTTTTTAAGCGTAAACATTAGTGTTTTGGGGTTTGATTTGCCTTACAAAAAAAATGAATATTAAAACTATTTTCTTTGTTACAATGTATATGTTTAAGTATAAAATAATTATTATATTGTTAGAAAACCCAAAACTTTTATACTGTATTATTTAGAGTGAAAACGAAAACAGTAAATAAAAAATATTAAGGTTAGGGCTATAGCACTTAAATAATGTTACCTTTGTTTCCCATAAAAGTTTATAACAAAGTTGCTTAAAATCTATACTTATTTAATATGCTAAGGCTGTTTTTGTTAAGAGAACTCCTACAATTCTTAACCGATATTCAAGTTCTTGGTGTCGTTGGATAGGGCTTAGTCTGTAGTGGTGTCCGCTAAAACTTACTTTAGTAACCAAAATTAAGTAATTACCAAAGTAATCTTAAGTACAAAGAAAATCGGACTTAATAAGGGCACTATCCACAGATTAAATATGAAAATTACAGATTAGAACAACATTGGGATTGAGTTGAGCATACGTGTAGTTTTTGTGATTCCTGATTTTCACAATATTGGATTGAGTGTAGGGCCTATGTAATTTATTTGGAACTAATGTAACTGTTGTATTGTATTAAAATTAATTGCTCGATTTCGAGCAACAATTAAACTAGTTATATAAAATTCTATAGAAAAGGAGAGTGTTATTATTTAAACATAGTTTAGATTCGTCGGACTTTAAAACGGGACATAGAAATTTAACTTCCGACTTTCGTTTAACAACAAATAGAATTAAAAAAAATGCTGATTATGTTTCTTAACGGGGTCAGTTTTAACAATTTATAAAAAATATTTTATCTACGTCAAATCAACCCTAAATATATAGGACTTCCCTATGTTTATTATGTATATATTAATATGCAAGCATGTTTCTTTTCCTCCTTTTTTCTCACCTTGAGTGGATAGTAGGAGAAATCCGCACATACCGTTGCCAATTCAACGATTGGAAACATCGACCAAACTGTTTAAATCGCACCCCTTTTCAAGATGAACATTTACTTTTCCCATAATTAAGTTTATGTGGGGTGAAAGTGTGCGGATTTGCACGTAAATCAACAGCACGCTTTTCCTAAAAAAACTGCATTGTAGTGCAACCTCCAGTTATAGAGTAAATATCATCTTGGTTTTGCCATAAGTCTGTATGTTACTCCTGTCCGTTGTTTTATGTAAATTTCTATTCCAAATATTGCCTTTGCAAAAGTTAGCACGAAAAGTAACCTTGTAATCGGGATTTTGAAAAAGATTTTGAAGAAATTTTGTTACTTATCAATTAATTACCAGCTATGTCGAACAAATAAATTTATTTTGGTTAGAAGAAAAAACTGGAACAGTATAGGACAAACAGTGGGGTGATTAAATAGTTAGTTTGTAAATGATACATGTTTATTGTGATCAATGTTTATATATATATATATATATATATATATATATATATATATATATATACATTGATATATACAATGATATATACATATCATTATACATTATCCTATTATATACATATAATATATATATTAATAATATGGTTATATATATATATATATATATACATGTTTATATGTACATATAAACTATAATAAATTATACATATAACAAACACATTAATTAATAGATATATATTTATATATAAGTGTATAATATTTAAACAAATGAATAACATAAATTAATAAATAAATACAAGGGGGCCCGTGCGCATATTGCGCATTTAATTATGATTCTGTATGAGAGAAACTCACCTACAGTACGTGAATGTTGATTATGCGAAGTGACAGAGATCTATTTTTGTTTACTATCTGGCTTTTAAAATGCTTCTGTAGGTGGAGGAATGTTATGTTTTAACAGCAAACAGCATTCAACAGCAAATCAGCTGTTAAATTACAGTTCACATTAAAGAACTTGCAATATAAGTTGGTCAACATTTTAAGGCGCCCTCTAGAAATAAATCAAATGCGAGGGGGGCGAAGCCCGAAACAATATGACCTTTTTAATTACCTACGATTCGTCACTGCGGTATATCCTAAGCTTTAAAATGACACCTCAATCTTAAAAATCAGTTCAGTAGGTCGAGAGAAAAAGGGACGTAACAGACGAAACCCTTATAGAAATAAGAAGATGGATGTAAATAATTTGATTTATTTATTAAATTTCCAAACGGTAATGTTTGTGTAAAAATAAAGACTAACTTTACCAAGTACAAGAGTTTGAAATGTACTACCTAAATTGATGTACGATGATCATTTGCTGCATTCTGTATTGTATTGATTGGGAACTACATAAACTTTTTCTACCCCAACAAAGATTTATTATACAAAATACATTATATCCAACGTCAAAGTTGGCGAAGAAATAACTTTTAGAATGTTTTTATAAAACGAAAGAATGCTTTAATTACGAACTAACGTTATTTCTGCAGAAATTATGAAGACACCAAACGTTATATAGCCTAGTCATATATAGTTCGTGTATGACTAGATCAAACATCGGTAAATGTATTTCATAATTTTTATGAGTTTTTAGGTACTAGGCCTAAGACATATTGTCAGCTATTTTAGTAAAACAGTCTATAATTGTTAAAATATATTTAAATCCTTTATTTAATTTACTGTGCGGTATCATTTCAATGAGATCAGCTTGATAAAGATCATTCATTCCTTTAATGATTGTACTTCTTCTTGGAAATCTTCTTCTTGCTGGTTTATGTAGTTCATTTACAATCTTGTCCTTCACACTTTCCATCTTCATATGTTGCTTGTACACTGCATGTAAAAATACTGATCCATAGAATAGTTTATTCTCATTTATATAGTTTGAATATAGGTCAAGGCCATTTCATATTAGTGTAAAAAAGAGGGAACATGGCATTGGGCTTGCCATGTCCCCTCTTCTTTACGGAAAGGAAAAAGGAAGAAGGTAGAGGACGAAGAATAGGTTTACTGGTCGATAGGGTTTAGAGAGTAGTGGCCGAATGGTAAAGTATTAATTTTATCTTCTAAAATATGGCGCTTGTCATCTTTGTAGCTTAATGCCCACTTTGTTTGTTTGACACTAAAAAGTTGATGATTATAACTTCTAATAGTGTTGAACGTTGCAGTTGTTTCAACATTTTCAAACAAACATCTTTTATAATGTTCAAACTGTACATTCTTCTTCAGGAAAGAAGTTTTTATTCCTTTGGCCTTCTTCGTGACTTGATGTTCGTTCCTCTCGTTTATGTACAGTTGAAATGAATACAGTTTGGACATTAATGCTACAATTTCCATCATCGGCACACCATTTGTTTCATCTTTAAATTTTCCCAATACTTTCTTATTTCTGTCATAGTCGTAATTTGGATGATCCTTAGGATAATCGGAAAAGTCGAAATCATCTTTATATATAAAGGTGCGTAGATCTTCATACATGTCATTTGTTTTAATCCAGTAAATTAGTGCATCCGTGTCCATATATGCAATACCAATGTTCTCTCTTCCATAATAGTTAACCATCTTCTTATAATGAAACTCGTACATATGTGTTTTTGATATATCCAAGATTGACATTCCAAGATACAAAGGACGATCCATTGTAACTGACTTCTTGTTCATGGAAATAACAACTAGATTTTCATTAATAATTATAGATGAACCAAAGTTTGGTTGTTGCACCAATTTCTGTAATTTTACTGGATCAGTTACCAATTTGATATCCTTATGTTTCCTTTTGTTTTCCAAAGTCTTGCCAAATATTGCGTTATTCATTAATTTGAAAAAATCTTTTTGAAAACTTGATGTAGCGGTGGCTCTTCTTCTTGTGTTGTTGTCGATGTAAGGTTTTAACCAACAAGATTGAGAAAATTGTAGTACTCGATTAATTTTTGTAATTCTCAATCCTAAGTCTAAAGCTTGTTGTATCATCCAGTAGTGTCCAACATATCGAGACTTGTCGGTTAAGTCATCATTAATTTTGGCCATCTTCCAGTAGGGGAAATTTCAGTCTTAGGAAGAAGTGGTAAATCATAATGTTGATCATGAAGATGTTCAGGATATTCAAAATTAACATAAAAAATGTAACCAGTTTCACCATGCTTCGGTATATCCATTATGTTTCCAATCGATTCTGGATCTATCCATTTAAAATTATCATATGGAAGGGGATTTGACATTGCCCATCCGTATAAGTTATTTGCATCAAAATAACCCAGGAATGTTGTTGGTTTTGATGCATCATAATCGGGCAGATACTTGTTGTTCGCCTTGAAATGTCGTGTAACGCTTTGCGTCAATCCCCCTCGAACTCCTGACTCTAACATCATAACCATATCTATATCAGTAAGAAGTTGTATTTTACAATTTGTTTCTTTCAACATAGCTTGCCATGCTAATCCAGGTGAAGTGTACGAATGAAGAGGGTCCAATCCATATGCTGCAAAACATGTATTTCTAAATTCTTCCATTATATCACATAGTAAAGTTACATCCAATTTAACATAAAAATCTGAATATTCTCCCAATGTTCTAAATCCTAAATCGTTCCATACTTTACATGCATGATCATAGTCCTCTTGAGATATGTCCATGTCATAAAGTTTACTTTTGAATTCTTCTTTAGCCGGAAGTGATGTTTCATTAAATCTTTCTAAACTGTCTATGTAATCATATGGAAACACACCTTTCCGAAGTACCAAATCCAGTTTGTTGTTATTTACAATCTTCTTTGTTTCGATGAAATCTTGTTTCCTTAAATTTTCTGAAAGTTTGGACAAACTCGACGGCATAAATCTGTAGGAGTCCAAGAATCTTAGTTTCATGTTTCCAACTTCTTTGGAAAAACTTATGAACTTCTCTGAAGTTTCAGCTAACACATCGATTTTACCGTCGTCTCTTCCTAGTTCAGGTATTATAAAATGAGCATCGTACCCACTGAGGTTATGCAGAACCACAGGAATAAATAGTGGTAAACGATAGCTTAAGTTGCATTTATTACAAGCAGCACCCCTGTAATAACCTGTGAGGTGATCGTGATCTTTAACTTTATAATTCTCAATAGTAAAATCATTTTTGCATAAGAAACATCGAGTTGCATTTTCATGTTGAATTTCTTCTTCTTCCTCCATCGGTTTCATTGGTACAATATTTGTATATAATCTTTGTGCATTTCCAGCTATTGAATATAAGTGATCAAGAAATATTTTTTCTACATTTTCACCACGATATACTAGAGGTTCTGAAGTTAATCCATATCTGTTTAAATGTTCTTCTGATAATGTTGATTTAACCATTAAACAAAAACTGTTTGGTTTGTGCATTTGATACTTGACACTTTTTCTAGCTTCACAATTTTCATCTTCAACAGGAACAAGTGTTGATTCAAAGTCCGCATACACAACTAGAGGAATACGGTACTGATGATGAACCTTTTCAAATGTAACAAATGCTCTGCTTTCCGAAGGTAAAATAATCTTTGCTTCATAATTATTGTTACATAATCTTTTGTGCTCTTGTAACCATTCTCTTGAGTGTAGCCATCTCGTTTAAAATTGAAACATCTCTTGCAAATTAACTTTCTGTGTCGATCTTTAGAAAGCTGCTTATTAACAAGACGATCAAATTGCTTTATGTACACATAGTGAGACACATCTCCTCGCGTTAGTAGTAGTAAATCCGTATGATCTGGTAGCTCTTCTTTTGCAATACGTAAAGGATACACTTTGTTTGAACTATCTAATGCAAAAACATTGATAGACGTACCAGGATTTTTCTTCTCAAATTTTGATATATCTTTCAGTGATACAGGATAAGTGATTCCTTGAAAATTGTATCTAAATCTTTGATTTTCATATTCTTGGTTAGGTCTATTCACATGAAGTGGTGGTACAAATTTAGCTGTCATTGCATAACGAAAACATTCATTGTCTTCATTTTTAACATTAACACAAGATTTTGTATTTTCAATTCTTTTTGGTAAAGGAATGTAACTAGATCCCATTAGTCCATATCCATGTTTGTGAACTCTTATATCTAATACTTCAATACTTGTAAGACTCCATCCGGATCCTCTTCCTTCGTGTTCCTGAATTTTTGTTAATATTTCTTCTATACAATTTTCTATTATTGAATCAATGTTTGAACTTTCCATAATGGTTCGGTTTTTTGTTATGAATCCTCTTGGTGATAATTCTTCTTGTACATTTATAAACATAGCTTCTAGTAGTAAACCAAATTTAAGAAAGTTTAATCTTTTCAATTCTTCTTTTAAAATTTTACTTACGATTGGTTTTGCTTCTCTAATAAATTCTTCTAGCTTCAAGTTTTCATTTTGAATCTTATGATGCATTACTACTTTACCGGGTAATGCAAATACTTGTAGATTCGGTAAAGTAGTTGAAGATGTTGCTGTTATTTCATCTTGTTCTTCTTGTTGTTCTTGTTCTTGTTCTTGTTCTTGTTCTTCTTGTTGTTCTTGTTCTTGTTGTTCTTGTTTTTCTTCTGGGTTGTTGTGAATTAGTTCTTTATGACAGTCTAATAGAATTTCATCGTGAAACGATTCCGAACATTTATCGCAACGATACATGTTGAGATGTTTACTCTTCGAAATTTTGCCAAGAAATGAAATGGGCTCTCGCGTTCTTCCTTTTATAACGGTCCCCCCACCACTATTTCATCTTCTTCACTATACAAGGAAATCAAACTTTTTAAATAAAAATATTAACCTTCTACAAACTAATTGTTCATTCGTGTTCTTTATTCCCATTGGAGTTTTAGTATATACTTCTTTATATTCAAGCTTTAACTAACTTTCCCCCACCCAACTAATTTTAGTTACTTTTAAAACCAAACACCTGCCCTCCAAACATCTATTAGGACAGATGTTATGGGACAGATGTTGAAAGAACAAATGTTAGGGTGGAAATGGCTAGAGCACAGGCACTTGGTTGAACTAAATTTGCACATAAATTAACTAGAGTTGAATTAAAAATTCGCATAAATTAAAAGTTAGTTCAAAACTAAAATTCGACAGTGTTAAGAAACTCTAACATTTGAACAAGAATAAACATTAGTTCAAAACTGAAATTCAACAGTGTTAACCAAATTCTAACAGTCAAACAAATAGGTCAAGGTAATCCAATTTAACGCGAGAACGAGGAATAGAGCACTAAGTGGCATGTTAGTCCATTACCACAAAGTGATCTATTCCTCGCTCTCTATTCTACATCTACTTTTTTCAGTTTACTTATTTATATTAAAATGTTCAAATTTTACTATGTAGAATGTCCATTCTTTCTCTTCAACTCTTCGATTGTTTTTAGCAATTGTAACAAATATTCGTTAGTTTTCACCAAAGTCTTTAGTTTGCTACGTCCAATTTCAATGGAAGGTATTATAAGTTGTAATTTTATAAGTTCAATCTTTTCTTTCTTGCGAATTTCTTTCTTTATTATATTATTCCTTATTTTTGCTGAAGATTTAAACTCCATGTTGTTTCTGCTAAAGCCACAATAATAATAAAAGTCTCTTGAAACAACCTGCATTTATACACATTCCCCACCACTTTATAATCCCCACTCCTTTCCCCTTCTTCTTTATATGTGGAAGGAAGTATTATAATTAGATTCCTAATATTTCTTTTCCTTCTTCACTACGTGGGGGAAGGGTAATTTGTTATTACACTAGTTGTGCAAGAAAATAGCCGCCAGTGTCCACACCTTGTTCGTAGCACTCCATCATAGATTGTGCCCACTGCAACATGCGGTCTCTGTCATTTGGTGTGACAAGGAAAGAATGACTATCACCATACAATATAAAAGAGTCAATTCGTACATAACATCCTGAGTCCAACCATTTATTAGCTTCAGCCATAAACTTTTCTATTGTATCAAATGGAAATTGTGGATCAATTGCTATGACTTTACGTTCTTCACTAAGTTCAACAGTATAATCATCATCGTCCTCATCATCTTCACTTTCACTGTCGTTACTTAAAGTGTCTTCAGATTGTTCAAAAACATCAGAAATTTCAGAAAAATTAAAATTTTCATTCAGATGAGGAGGCATTTTGAAGCAAGAAATATTATAAACAGCAGAGACGAAACGACAAGAGCGGCGTGTAGAAGAAAAATGAAGGGGTGACCAACGCTCGCTCCGCTTTTATAATAGTATGCAAATGAGGGGTAGGTGCTGACCATGACCAGGCATCGACCCAAAGGAGTGGGGGAAGTACTTTTCTTACTACTTGGATGGAAGTAGGTTAGTAGGTCACGAGACTTAGAGTGTTAAAAAATAATGGGGGAGAAACACAACGCTATAACGCGTTGTGTTTCTCCCCCAGTATTTTTTTAAGCAATAATTTGGAAAAAGCTATGTGAATTTACTTGCTACGCCCCCACCTTGTAATACCATCCAGTTTGTGTCTGAGGAGATAGTCTTTAGAGTCTAACTCATAAACGGATTTCTCTTTGCGCAAGGATTCAATCACTTTAATATTATATCTTACGCCGTTACAAGTTGCCAAAATGTGTTCGTTGTCAATAACACTTTCAAAAAAATAGACACAACCTCTCTTAAGCCTATTTCCTTTCACACCAATAATTTTGGATTGGTATTCAACAGTGGGGGTTTCTGTCACTTGTAGTTCAGAAATGTGTTTTACGACATGTACACGGCAAAAACTTTCGTTTTTTACACATTTCCTCCCACAAGGTGATCCTTTCTTAATTCCCCTAGTAAGCATTTCAGGGCAAGTAGTGGGACGGCTAAATGCCCTACGACGCTGTTCTTGTAATAATTGAAATTGCTCTGAAGGAGCGGGTTTAGGAGTAGGTTTAGGAGTAAGTTTAGGAGCTGGTTTAGAAGCTGGTTTAGGAGCTGATTTAGGAGATGATTTAGTAGCAGGTTGAGAGGATTCAGTTTTGTGATAGGTATGATCTTCAGGTGTACTAAGTGGTGGGGTAGGAGGCAATGGTGATAGTGGGATAATGGGTGTGCTAAGACGATGAACAATGGTTTCAACGGAAGGGGTATTAGGATGGTGGTGAACTGGCTTCTGGGGTGGCGGCATAGTAGTTGATGGTGGTGCGGAGTCCTTTGAAGGCGAAGGCGGTGAAAAAATACTACGAAGTCTAGAAGTGTTAGTTGGCGGAAGAATAGCTCCAGAAGTTGAAGGTTGAGATGCAAGTCGATTCTTGTAGCAATCAGGAAGGTTTTTGAGGCGAAGAGTTTTCTTAGGTGCAGGAACAGCCGTAGTAGAAATAGAAGTCGAAGTAGAAGTTAAAGTAGAAGTTGTAGTTGGCAGAGATAACATGGTTGTGGCTCCAAGTTCGCAGCGTAACGTCTGGAATCAGAATGAAATGTTAGCCGCAGTCGGTGCGTCTTTTATAACAATATGCAAATGAGAGGGGTAGCAGCTGGCCGAGACTGATTATTGACCTGGGAGGTGGGGGAAAAGGGGAAAGAGAAGGTATTTATTTAAAATAATTCGCATAACTTTTGACTAAAATAAGATAACCAAATTCTTCTTTTACCAAAATGTTTGTCTTACATAGACCTTTTCAATGATGTATCGCTTGTCCAAATCCGTCAATCCGTTATCAAGTTATAGCCATTTTAATTTTTCAGGTCATGACCGGTCGTTCACCCGTAGTGGGGGAAGGAGTGGGGGTAGGAGTGGGGGAAGGGGAGGGGGGGGGATCGACTCCATTTTTTTGGGGGGGGAAGGGGGGGGGAAATCGACTCCATTTTTTGGGGGGGAGGGGGGGGGATGGGGGGGGGTCATTGACCCTTCCGAAAGTGGGTCAAGGTCATTCAAGATTTATAATGATCCAAGGTGATGGGAACAGTAATACTGTTCCCACCACCCTGTTTGCCTAGCGGTTCCCACTCCCAACCCACTAGTTACGTTCTGCAAGGGAGGTCCCTGGGCCGTCCGCATCAAAGCGTAACGTCCCGTCCGCATCAAAGCGTAACCATTAATTTCAGGGAAACTGGAACAGCAGGGAGGCCCTGGTCCGTCCGCATCAAAGCGTAACGTCCCGTCCGCATCAAAGCGTAACCATTAATTTCAGGGAAACTGGAACAGCTAATGCAGAAACGCAACTCTAACACCCACCCAAACTAATCCCACCCATCATATTCCTAAACAAAATGCAAAAAACCTAGTCCGCAATTTGCGGATGTCCCACCCCTTCTAAGTGAAGTTCAACTGAACTTCTGAATTTACAGTTAATCTACCCCCTAACATCTAGCTGAAAGGCAAAACAACAACATAAATTATTAATATCAACACTTAAAACTAACAACACATCATTATTAAAAACCAAATAATTCAACACAACCAAATACCATCATTATTCTTAAAATTAATACACCTTAATGCTAAACACCTCTTAAAATTAATACACCTTAATGCTAAACCCAACTTATAACTAACATCGCAATGCGCAAATTATTTCTTAAATTAAATACAACTTAAAACTAAACACACACACACACACACACACATACCACATTGCATTAAAAAACGCAACGTAGTAGAAGAAGTTCAAATATATATAGGCCTACTATATATTTGAAACCTCTTGCTGAGTCGCCAACAACCTTTCGCTATGAAAGTTTGTTGACGACTGACGCTAAGATCAGGCTCGTATTGCTCCTCGGATTCTCGAGTAGTGGGGGAAGTTGTTTCACTCCAGTACAGTGTTCAATCCAGTCCAGTTCGCACCAGTGTAAAAGGAAGGCAAAGGAGTGGGGAGCGGCGCATGCGCAACAACACAAATCCAAGGTTTGAGGTTAGAATTATCCATGTGCAGTAGCGCTAAAGTGAGTAATACAGGACTAGGCGCATGCGCATAGCATAGACTCATTCCGATCCGGAGAACTTGTTGCATGCGCAGCAGGTTTGAGGTTAGAATTATCCATGGCAGCTGCCATATTTAGTCTGGTTTCACCACATAAAGTCAACAACCGGTGGTGACCGGCCATTGACCTGGAGGAGTGGGGGAAGGAGTGGGGGAAGGGGGGGGCTCCATTTTTTCGGGGGGGGGAGGGGGGAGGGGGGGGGAGGTCATTGACCTTTCCGGTCGGTCATTGACCCCAAGGAGTAGGGATAGACACAGAACCCTACTTCTCTTACTACTCAGGTGAAAGTCGGTCAACCAGTCATTTGCTTGCCATCTGCCGCCATCTGGCTGGAGTTATTGCCTCTATAAAGGTGGGTAGTTTATCGCTCTACAAACATTCATTGCCTCGCATCCGCTCGGTCATCATCTCTCGTTAGTTTTATGTTATGACTACTTCACTTACTAGGTTTGAGGTTAGAATTATCCATGGAATAGCCTTCGTAAATTCTAACCTATAAAATTACTACTCTGGCTTTCTGTTTCAATTTCTTTTACACTTCATTTTATATCTCAGTCTTATTTTAACTTCTGAACTTAACACATCGGTTATGATGACTGCACAATGTTTAAAATTAAAGCTTTTGCGAACACAACACATATTACGAAGTACTTCTAAACCTTCAATTTCAAAGTGTAAAACTAATTTAAATAGAGTTAGAAAGAAGTACAGTTTTAACCCATTATACTCAAAGACTTCGCAGGTTAATGTTGATGATAATGTTATTTACAACATTTTGCATTCTATGTTACAATTCAACAACTTTGAACTTGTTACACCTATCGACTGTGTTCAACAAGTTTTTTTATTTTACCCCTACTATTCCTCATATAAGCGCTGTCACCACAATTCCTACTTCATGCTCCTCTATTCTCTTCAGCTAAGCTAAGGTTTGAGGTTAGACTTATCCATGGCGGCCGCCATGTCTAGTTCAGTTTCACCACATAGAGTCGGCGACCGGTTATTGGTCTAAAGGAGTGGGGGAAGGGGTGGTGGGGAGAAGGTTGCCATTTTATAAGCCCTCTCCCTAGGCGGCGCTTCTCATTCAATCGCCAACTTTCAAACAATAAACACCTCTCCCATGGCACGAATGAATTAATTATCCCACTATCACCAACTAGTTCAACTTTGAACTATTTCTGGTGGTAGTTGGGTAGGCTTTTTTAAAACTTACTCTGGATGACCTTGACATACTTTCCAGGCCCCCAGTTATAACTGTTGAATTTCAGTTTTGATCTTACTCTTAATTTTTGTTCAACTTTTAGAGTTTAGTTAACACAGTTGAATTTTACTTTTCAACTAACTCTTAATTCATGCCCAATTCTACTTCAAATTCAGGGCATATGCTCTCGCCATCTGCACCCTGCAGCTGCCCTGGCAGCTGACACCATCTGACCCCTGCAGCTGCCCTGGCAGCTGACGTCACTTCCGGTTTAGAAGTGGCTTTTTCCCACTACTTATAACTAAGGACTATACAGGGAAAAAGTTATTCATGCAAAGTTTTTAAGCAAACCGTTGGAACCGTTTTTTAGACCAGTGTGCAAACATACGTACGTACAGTACACACATTTATACATATAAAAATACCTTATTCGTATTAGAGTATAGGATAGGATTTATGTTGTGTAGGCAGTGACAGACGATCTATTTTTGTTTACAATCTGACTTAAATAACATTTATTCGGAAGGTAATCAGCTGTTTCATTACAATTTAAATTTAAAAATCTTATATAGGCCTTTATAAAAAAATGAAAAAAAATGCATTTAAGGGCCTAGAAAGAAAGCAATTAAACGGGTGGTGGAGGCTAACGGATTTGTATGAATCCTAAATGATAACAAAAATATGGTATCCCTTGGAATATAGAGAGTTTTTGCACATAATGAATCCGGTAAACGCCAAGCGCTATTTAAACATAATGGCTTATTTAGGTACTTTTGATGCTTGAAGGTACAAAAGCTCCGTTGAAAAGTGATCAATAGTAACCATTAGACAAAATTCATACATTTGAACTATCCTGTGTAACGTTATATGCGTAAATTTGTTAACTTAAAAATAGCGTTCAGCGTTTGTTTACCGTAAAATTTAACGTATGTTGCAAAAACTCTCTATAATGTCATTTTACGCCAAAATGTCTTTTTAAAGTGACATGGAGTTTTGCTTGTGGCCGGAAAAATGCCCCCAATTTATAAATATATTATTATTTAATTCGGTTGCTCTAAATTAACATTATGGCAAACCAAACACCATAAATTAACTGTTAATATTACAGGAAAAATCCATGTATTACAGTTTCAAATAACTCATACCAGAGTGCAGCACCAGCCTACATTATAACATACTATATGAGCGAAGCGAAAGAGAACGTCGTGGAGCCGAGTGAGCGGAGCGATTGAGCTCGTCTCATGAAAGAACAAAGCCTTTTGGGCTTAATATTTTTGCTACAGTCTGTGACAAAGAATTGTTTAAGTTTACCGAGCAACGCCAAAACACAAGTTTACCGAAAAAACATAAACATTTAAACATAAAGTAATTGAATTACTAAACATGTATTAATTCGCAATCATAAATTGAATTCTACATTATTTGGATTTTTATGTGTAAACAACTTTACTTTAGATTAAACTTCCTTTTTTTTTTAAAAAAGACTCTTAGGGCAGATATTATTCATAAAACATTCTGCACCGGTTCCTTAGTATTATTTGAGATATGAATTAACAGAGACGATATGCAGGGGCGATACAGGGGCGATCGGGACAATTTAATGCCCGCGGCTGGCACCCTGCTATGTGTTCTATGAGTACGAGTATTTCGTTCGATGCTAGTGGCAACAGTGTTTAAAAAAGTCACGTGACGTCCCTCCCTACCGGTCCCCTCCAGGTCTCCACCTGAAATCCCGCCATGACACCCGGCGATTACAGTGTCCAATCACAAAAATATACAACTGTATTTAAATGTATTTTCTTCGGAAAAAACGCCTACTTTTCTGTTATTGGTTATTCTTCTATGTATTCTAATGTATTTGTACGCAAAATATGGAGGATTTATATTAAAATGAAACCCCCGGAGGATACAAGTCCCGGCGCATAATATGGCACGCCCGCAAACCCAACCTAAAAAGGACAACCGAGCCCGAAATGGCAGGCGATCAAATTTGCAGTTAAATCATATACTTAACAAAAATATTAAAATGTAATAGGCCTAACAAATTGTATGCAACATATATGTGTACGGATAATACTAATAACTTTTGAAAGGTACTTCTGATTTTAATTAAATACTCTAATAAGATATAAGACCAAATCAATTTTTATGACCATCTATAAACCAGTATAATTGTATTATTCGAATGGGGTTATTATTTTTCAAAAGGGTCAAAAAGATTTGTTAGCATATTCTTACTCCAATAAAAAAATATAATAACTATTTAAACTGGCACCATTTAAAAGTAATTGAAAAACGAAGAATTTAAAATTTTAACTTGCAACTAAGCTTAACTGATTACGGAGGAAGTACAATAATATATTTCCTATGTTATTGTAATTTGAAATAAACACAACCCTGTATCTCGTTTATTTATTATTATAACTGAATTCAATTTTATAGGTATATGTCTATTCACTAGAAAGGATTTGACTTATATTTGGCTACACCTCCATGGCAGCAAGCCTACATACTTGTTCCCTTTGTGTTTATGGAGAAAATTAAAAAAAAGAATACTGATTTCCGTTGAAAATTCGCTGAGTACGCAGGTCGGCTGCGACGGGAGTACATGTATTAGGATTATTATTTTATTATACTCTGAAATCTGTAAAAAAATGAACATTTTGCTGTATAAAATATTTTATTAGGTTTAAAAAAAAGGAAGTAACCTAGCTTAAAAACAGAATATGAAGATCCCTGTGTTATTCCTATGAGATATAAATAAAATGCTACATCTCTTATTAATGAATAATTTTAATAAAATATGAGTGGTATTTTACTGGTTATTATTTAATTGTGATTGTATAAAACTTTCAAAGCTCAGCAAACCTACTACACACACCTGCACTTGTGGTTTCTTGAAAATTAAAAAGTACTTTAATTGTTTTTGTATTTTACTAATTACGCAGGTCTGCTGCTACAAGGCTGCTACAAGTGCTTTTTTGCTTCATACAGTTACTACTCATCTTTATGTACTCAAATGAATCAAGAAACTTGATTTACAGTGGGGTTTTATTGAAGTAAAGTCGTAATAACTTGATAAAAATGGGTATTGTCCGCCATTTTGAAAATTCGTCAAAATGGCGAACTTCCCATGGAGGAATTTTGGTAAACTTTTGATATGTTATTGATTTTACACCAACTATCACAATAAAACATTAAAATTTGGGAGTACAATTTGTCCGAGGTCAAAGTCTATTTTTCCCCTACTAGAAAGTCAACACAATTTTAAGTAAAACATTTTTTTGTATGACACAATCTATAATTATCAGCTGATAAAGTCAATGTATATTATAGCAGATGTTTTGACTTGGTTTTTAAAACGAATTAAAAGTATAATGTCAAATTTCTGCTTTGTTTACATTTTAACTTATGAAATGTAAACAAAGTTGTTTTATGAAGCTCATATTTGATTTGTGATATTTAAAGTGAATGAACTTAATCTTTGTACTCAAAGGTTTGTACTACGATCACATACGAAGATTCCTGCAAAGTTTCGTATGATTCCCATCAGTAATAAAGGCTTTAGTTTTGCTTAAAAAATTAAAAAGGTTTTTGTGCGTAGGAAACCACATTTTTTGTTATTTTTTAGGCTACTTTTGAACGCATATATTTTACTTCACTGAGGGGTTTTAAAGTAAGTTTGGTGATCATTCAACTTGTATAGTTCCATAACTCAACCCACTCGAGGCCAGGCATCCCTGGACACTTTTTTTACCAACTTAAACAATTGGAACTATGTGGCTGCCCTTGGTGAGTATAAAATAGCAGACCACAAGCATGTGCTACTCTCTGTATCTACCGATATTGTTTGCCAACAACGTCACATTCCTAAAGTTTTATGCTTTAGGCTATATACTGAAGAAGCCGAAGCAAAACTGCTTAGTTTCCTTGAAGTAAATTTGCATGCTTGGTTTGATGTCATAAAAACATTATCTGCTGATGATGCATTCACGATGCTTTCATAATAACTTTATCCAAGTTTGAATATTTTTTGAATATTTAGTTTGAATATTTCTTTCCACTTAAATCTGAGAAGGTGTCTATTTTTTTTTTTTTTTTTTTTTTTTGAGGGAGAGGCGGAAAAATGCATTACGCACACAGGTGGCCAGCCTGTAGTGTGGGGCTCCCCTAAAAAACGGGTTTACCCACTAAAAAACCTCCTCTACTCTTTAGGAATCTAACCTGGAATTGTTTATCACATTACGTCAGGCTAGGCCTAAATTTGGCTTACGCCCGTGGGGCTCGCTCCTTATCCAGCCGCTCGATCAAGGGATCTGGGCCACTTCGCGGTCCAGATCGGTTTTCTTTTCCAGGAGAATGCCCCGGACGAACTGTGACAAACAATCCCAGTTGCCCTCATCCTCCAAAATCTTTTGGTAGACTGAGTCCACCGAAAATGCACCAAAAATTTGTGTGGCCTCCAGGCGGGGCCCTTCCCAACGGGGACAGCGGAAGAATGTGTGTTCCGCATCGTCGGGAACACCCGGGCAATAAATGCAGTCCGGTGAACCGGTCTTTCCCATCCGGTTCAGGTACGACCGAAAATAGCCGTGACCTGTCAAAAATTGGGTCAGGTAGTAGTCCACCTCCCCATGCCGCCGTTCCACCCATGGTTGGACCTGCTTGATAAGTCGCGCAGTCCATCGTCCTCGGGTGTCGTGCTCCCAGCTGTGTTGCCACTGCTGGAAGGTTCGGGAGCGCTCTTCTGTTCTTGCCGTGTCCTTGCCGATCTCGCCTTGTCTCTGATAAATCGCTTTCCTCTCCCCTGCCAAAAGCTTGACAGGGATGACTCCGGCGACCACCAGGACGGCAGGCTCGGACACTGTCCGGTAGGCGGAACACACCCTGAGCGCAGCTTGACGCTGAACCCGGGCGAGTCGCAACCTGTAGCACTCCTTATCTAGAGCGCCTGCCCACACCTCTGCCCCGTAAAGGAGCACGGACTGGACCGCGGACATCAACAGACGTCTTCTGCTGGATCGGGGACCCCCGACATTGGCCATCAGCCTACTAAGGTAAGTGACTACCTTAGCGGCCTTGTCCGCCGTACGGAAGATCTGATCCCTCCAGCTTAACTTGGTGTCCATCATAACCCCAAGGTATTTGGCGGCACGAGTTGATGTGACCACCTCCCTTCCCACTCGGAGTGGGACGACGGTGTCGATCCTCTTTTTCGTGAGGATCACAATCTCCGTCTTACTGAGAGCAAGCGAGAGACCGTGATCTGACATCTAGGTGTTGACCACACGCATGACTCGGTTCAACTTTAGTTGGGCCAGCTCAACGTTGCGTGAAGCAATGAGAGCTGCGACGTCATCGGCGTACCCAACCAAAGTGGTTTCCTCAGGCATATCGGACCTCAGGAGGCTGTCATAGGCAACGTTCCAGAGATCCGGCCGAGTATTGAACCTTGTGCGGCACCAGAAGTGACTTCCATCGTCCGCATTCCGTCCCTCGTGTCATAAATCAGGCTTCGAGAGCGTAGATAATCCTCGATGAGCCGCAACAGATATGCAGGAATACGAAAGGTGTTGCGAAGCGCATCCAACATATCGACCCACCTCGCCGAGTTGAAGGCATTCTTGACATCAAGCGTAACAAGAAGCACTACTCGGAGGGAGAAATGGTTGTGGCTCTCGGCTCTCTCCACAGCTCTCTGAACTTCGGTGACAGCGTCGATCGTTGACCGTCTTTTTCTGAAGCCGTACTGACGGGGGCATAAGTCCCCGGCAGCTTCCACGGCAGAAGTCAGGCGGGAACGGATCAGCTTCTCGAACAGCTTCCCAGCCGTGTCCAACATGCAGAGAGGCCTGTGGGACGACGGCAGCTCGGATCACCTTTGCCCTTGCTGATCAGTACAAGCCTGGCTGTTTTCCAGGGAGCCGGAAACACCCCTTCTACCAAACAGGCATTGTACATTCTCAACAAGTCAGCGTTGATTGAAAATACTTTCTTTAAAGCCTCACTGGGAATCCCATCCGGGCCAGGAGCCTTGTTGCTCTTCAGGGAGAGAACGGAGGTTTCCAGCTCCTCGAAAGTGAAAAGTGGAACGTCCTCTACCCGTCCGAAGTCAACCGGCGGTCGCTGTGGATGTTCAGGAAACAACGCAGCGACGATCCTCCCCATGGTGGCGCCCTCCATGATGGAAGGTGGAGAGCGGGCGCCGAGTTTCTGTGTTACAAGTTTGTAACCCAGGCCCCACGGGTCGGAGTCAACGTCGTCACGAAGTCTCCTTCAGCTATTCGCCTTGCTCCTGTTGATCGCCTGGCGGAGAGATTTTCTCGCAGCTTTATAGGCCTCCGACTTACGAACTCTGTCTGCGGGAATTCTCGCTCTTGTGGCGGCTCGTCTAGTTCTTAAACATGTTCTTCTGAGTTCCGCAATCTCTTCAGTCCACCAGTAAACGGGTTGTTTGTCGCGTCGGGGTTTCCTTCGCGGCATAGACTGGTCGCAGGCCGAGACGATCAGTTCCATCGTGGATGTTACTAATGTCTCGGCCCCAGCCTCACCAGGATTCCCCTGCGCTCCCCAAGAGATGACTTCGGTGAACTTGACCACGTCCAGTTTGTTGGTGTTCCACCGGCGTGGCCCTTCCCGAAATGCGGAAACTCGACGATTTGCCAGATCATGCAGGTCAAAAACGATGTATTGGTGGTCGCTACCCGTGTAGTCCTCCGCAACCCTCCAGCCAGAGATCCTCGGAAGGAGCGACTCAGACGCAAAGGTGACGTCAGGGATCGTGCCTCTCAGCCCGGGGCGCCGAAAAGTAGGTGTGTCGCCCTGGTTGAGGACGACAAGACCGGCCCTGGCGATGAAATCCAGGATGTATTTCCCCCGGGAGCTGGTAGAGGGCATTCCCCACTCGACGGCCCTGGCGTTGAAATCGCCACCAACGACGACATGCCCGGTGGTGCCGAGAACGCACTCCTCTAGGCTATCTATCTTGTCGCGGAAGTCCTGGACGGCCTCGTTGGGTGTGAGGTAGCAACTGAAGATAGTCACGTCCCTACACCGAACCCAGACGAATCCTCGGCCGCACCCGTGACTCCGCACCAAGACATCTCGTGTATTACGTGCCCAAAATGCAGCAGTACCGAGGCTGTCCGAGATCCAAATGTTTGGGTCTCTGTCCCGATACTGTTCGCTGATAAGGAGCGCGTCAGCACCAAGTTCTCGGGCGAGCTGATCTAGAAGGTTATCAGCTCCCCAGGATCTATGAAGGTTGGCCTGGAGGAAGCGAATTACCGGCCGCTGCCTTTTGCCTGTTCAAGTGCGGCTCTGAAGGCACCGCACTGACCAGACCCGGGTAAGTGACCGAGGGCACTGGAGCCTGAATCCTTGCAGAGGAAGCAGGAGGGGCTCGAGGAACATTCCTTACGTTTGTGGCCCTGGCTTCCACACTGGAAGCAGTTGGCACTCCTGTCGGGCCCTTTACAGTTTCGGGAGGAGTGGCCGAAACCGAGACAGCGGAAGCATCTCGAAACTACCACCCTCCGTTTGAGCCTGCAACTGACCCAACCGACTCTGAGGTGCTGAAGGCTAAGCACCTTATTGGCGTGCTTTTCGCCCATCTCAACAACAGCCATCCGGAGTTGACTTCGGTTGGGCTTAGTCAGCCATACCCTCACTCCATCAGCCGGTATCTCCGGGAGTGCCACCTGGATCGCACGGGTCACCTCCTCTTCGGTGGAGAGGGCATCAAGGTCCCGAATCTCGACCGAACACTTCGGTTCTAGGGCCTTGATTGAGCCTTTGTCCCCAAGTGCAGTCTTGAGGGAAGCGGCAAAACCAATCTTGTCACTCGACTTCCCCAGTTCGAGGAGGACATCCCCGTTCTGGGTTCGCCGAATAGACTTGATAACGGTGTCGGTCTCTTCCGGTTTGGCCTGCGATCTAATCTGACCCAGAACATCGGCAAAAGCGCCCCCCTAAGGGCTTGATCAAGATTGCCTCCGTCCTGGGCTTCTTAGGCCTGGGTTGTTTAGGCTTTCTGACAGACTTGCCAGAGGCCTCCCCAACCGGGTTTGAGACTTGCGTCCGCTCCACCCTCGACGCACTTTTCGAAGCCACCTCCGCTTGCTTCTGCCTCCTCCTTTCTTTCTTAGACAGGCGCATCTTCGAGCTCCCCAAAGGTGTTGAGGCAGAGTTTGCTGCCAAGGCAGGATTAGCCGCCGGAGCAGGAACCTCTGCAGGAGTAGCCGCTGGAATCATTTGGATTTAAGTGGAAAGAAATATTCAAACGCTTGGATAAAGTTATTATGAAAGTACGTGAATGCATCATCAGCAGATAATGTTTTTATGACATCAAACCAAGCATGCAAATTTACTTCAAGGAAACTAAGCAGTTTTGCTTCGGCTTCTTCAGTATATAGCCTAAAGCATAAAACTTTAGGAATGTGACGTTGTTGGCAAACAACCTCGGTAGATACAGAGAGTAGCACATGCTTGTGGTCTGCTATTTTATACTCACCAAGGGCAGCCACATAGTTCCAATTGTTTAAGTTGGTAAAAAAAGTGTCCAGGGATGCCTGGCCTCGAGTGGGTTGAGTTATGGAACTATACAAGTTGAATGTTCGCAACAGATTAACAAGGTCTGAAGAGTGGTTAAGTGGATTAAGTAAATCAATGTTATGATCTGTACCAATAATTATAAAATAGCCCAGTGTTATTAGATAACCTAGACATAGTTCAAGCAGTTCAAAAAATCTATTTACACTACCATTTGGTGAGCGATACATGCTTATAACCACCATTGACAAGGAAGTTAGAATAACACCAGCAAACTCAACCTGTAGATCCTCAGAAAAACGGCGCAAATCCAAGGACTTACTTGCAATCACCTAAAAGTTCCTTATTGAGGTACACAGCTGTGCCACCACTATATAGGTGACTGCCTACAATAATGAGCCACAAGTTCCATGTTACCATAGCCCAGTGTAAGTCTATGTATAGAGCCTAAATCACAAGTACAGTACTAACAAAAACATACATCAGTAATAACAGAACAGAACCTGAGAGTATTTTTGATTACCGTGTAGTTTGGTTTGGAGCCGCCTCACTATACCATGGGGGCGTTGCGGTAGGGGGTCGCCCTGTTATCGTAGACTCCCCTTATCACCTAATGTCGGCAGCCACCTCCAGCAGCGGCCACGTGACCTGACCACGACCACGTGACGGAAATGAGCCTCCATTGGCTTGACGGCGAGCGTGATTTGTGGCAAAGTAGGGGCTACTCCTTCCCCTCGCTGCTAGCTGATTGGTGATTACCCCCATACAAAGCTTTTGAGATTCTACTAAGGAGGTGGTTTGCTTTATTATTTACCTAATAAGATCATTTCTTGTAAAACATTCAAATTCATAAAACTGAATGTAGGCCTGTACCCTCTACTGTTGAAAACTCATGAAAATATTTAATTTCGAAATGTAAAGTTTTATTCGGAAAACATTGGGTTAGCCTACATTAACAATATTGTATGGTAATTTTGATGAAAAATCCTACAAAGAGGGCTATTGAAAAGATAAGACCCTTATGGCCTAGGCCTACCATCTTTTTAACCGGCACACATAATATTTTATATCTCAGAAAGATCAGAAAGAAGGTTTTCTATACTTAGTCCTAGATCAAATTGCGTGAATTACGAATGAATCGTAGCAAGCCCATAAAAATCTTTAATCGGAAAAACAAAAATCACAACTCACCCCATGTAGAGTTTATATATGCATTACATGTTATTAATCGGAGAGGTGTATAATCATTTTAAGATCATCATCTTTCTGTATCTGTCAGCCTATTAGTTTGCGATTTAACGTTCACAGTAAATACAATTCATCTTGATAGGAACCTAAATAATTAGATAACGTTTCTGCGTATTATGGAAATCTTTGGTCTATAAATTTGGCGGTGATAATCAACAAACCCGTTTCTGCGGAGAGTTAAATCATATAACTAAGTTCTATGAGTTAAATAAATGACGGCATTTGACGGCCGCTGGGTCGGGTCAGCTCGATGTTTTGGGCCGCGACCGCGACGTTTGATAATAGAGACGCTATCAATTATACGACGTCAACCAATAATGCCTTACTGGGCTTCATGATAATGTATACATAACTCTTATAAATATTTTATCGTATTAAAATGTAGTGTAAAATATTTGATCAATTCAATTATTGCTGTATCGTCTCATTCATGGGTATTAACGTTTAAGGATTTATCAAAACCAGTACACATCAGTAGTTGTGAGTAATGCTACATATACTGCTAGATGCTGGTAATGCTAAATAAGATGTAGAATGCTGTAACAGTATATATTGTTCAGAACAGAGCGAAATTGTATTTACTAACTGTATCTAGATTTGAAAATATCCATGTAAAAGTAGTCTACAGATTAATGGTATGCCCACTACTCAGTTTTTAGATAAAAACATTAGCTAAGTTATGTTACGGTACTGTCTGATATAGCATTCTTTCCAGTAAATCGAAACATTTTCATGTTTAATTTCTTTTCCGAGACGCACTTTTTTATTCACATAATTTACTCTTAAGAGAATTTTATTATTTCAAGTAATAATACTCTACCTGGTGGTTTTTATTAACTATAAAATTGGTTATAAAATATTAGTTGGACCGATAGTACAGTATGTGGATACTTTTTATCGCAATAATATATACAACGGCTTTGAGAGGGGGCGGTGAATAACTTGCATGTAAAGGATCCTGCATCACCTTAGAGAAATTGCACTTGTATATTCAGAATAAAGGACAGCGTTGGGCGGGCCAGTGGAGGTTGACGTTGACGTTGACGATGGTTTCACTGCCATCCAGTGGGATCAGATGTGTTCAGCATTCCAGGGGATCAGTTTCATCCACCGACCTTCACCACGCCGCGGATATTTATTTGCCACACTTGATAAAAATAGGTAAATTTCTTTTCATAATATATTCACCCAGAGATGCTGTAAACCTGGATAGAATAACCGCCCAGACATAAAAATCGCTGGAAATTGCAAAATGGCTCATACGTAAAATGACAAATGACACTAATGAGGTGTTATGTGTGAATGGGGCGATAAAGCGTAAAAATTTCGCAGGTGAGTAACCTACCTTTCCGGGTGTCCGGATAAAAATATCCAACAATTCAAGAGGTTGTTTAATATATCAAAATGAGAAAAAAAAAGTTACCACAAACATATGTCATAAAATGCTTCATTTAGGCGTTAGGTGGCATTTTGTTGTTTACGTTTAATAATTTTGATTTCCGTTTGGATTGTTCATATTGCCTTATAGGATTTTTTGTTTATTTATTATTATTAGGGCAAAAAACCTAGTGAATCATCGGAACGATTTTTTCCAAACAAGCACCTTGATGTATGTGGTTGAAGCTGACACGATCTCTGGTTCAGGTCACTCGTCAGAGTTCAGGAGCTAGTGATGTAGTGACCCTGTTCGTCAGGCCTAGAGTTGTTGTGTTCAAATCACTCTACAGAGCTCAGGAGCTGGTGATGTGGTAAAATTAGTAAAACAGATTAAAACTGATTAAAATTGTACTTGGGCTGGCCAGCACCTCACTCTTATTGTTAGACAACACCTTCAATGAATCAGTTTTATCTAGTTTGTGATAAGAGTGAGGTGCTGGCCAGCCCAAGTACAATTTTAATCAGTTTTAATCTGTTTTACTAATTTTACCACCATGACAACTTTTAGTTTTAGTGACTGGGACAACCTTTTATTTAATCATTTGACAAACCACAATGTAATAATACATTGGATTATGTGGTAGTTGCATACTTTAGACCTGAAGATGTTCTAAGGAACGAAACATGTTGTCTTTTGATAACCAGTGATTGGATAAGGTAATTTTATTTCATTATAATATATTCCAATCCAGGGTCACAATGAATACTATATCACTCTATTGAGCTCAGTAGCTGGTGATGTGGTGACCCTGTTCGTCAGGCCTAGAGTTATTGTGGTCAAATCACTCTACAGAGCTCAGGAGCTGGTGATGTAGTGACCCTGTTCGTCAGGTCTAGAGTTGTTGTGTTCAAATCACTCTACAGAGCTCAGGAGCTGGTGATGTGGTGACCCTGTTCGTCAGGCCAAGATTTGCCGTGTTCAGGTCACTCTACTGAGCTCAGGAGCTGGTGATGTGGTGACCCTGTTCGTCAGGCCAAGATTTGCCGTGTTCAGGTCACGCTACTGAGCTCAGGAGCTGGTGATGTGGTGACCCTGTTCGTCAGGCCAAGATTTGCCGTGTTCAGGTCACTCTACTGAGCTCAGGAGTTGGGGATGTGGTGACCCTGTTCGTCAGGCCAAGATTTGCCGTGTTCAGGTCACTCTACTGAGCTCAGGAGCTGGTGATGTGGTGACCGTGTTCGTCAGGCCAAGATTTGCCGTGTTCAGGTCACTCTACTGAGCTCAGGAGCTGGTGATGTGGTGACCCTGTTCGTCAGGCCAAGATTTGCCGTGTTCAGGTCACTCTACTGAGCTCAGGAGCTGGTGATGTGGTGACCCTGTTCGTCAGGCCAAGATTTGCCGTGTTCAGGTCACTCTACTGAGCTCAGGAGCTGGTGATGTGGTGACCCTGTTCGTCAGGCCAAAATTTGCCGTGTTCAGGTCACTCTACTGAGCTCAGGAGTTGGGGATGTGGTGACCCTGTTCGTCAGGCCAAGATTTGCCGTGTTCAGGTCACTCTACTGAGCTCAGGAGCTGGTGATGTGGTGACCGTGTTCGTCAGGCCAAGATTTGCCGTGTTCAGGTCACTCTACTGAGCTCAGGAGCTGGTGATGTGGTGACCCTGTTCGTCAGGCCAAGATTTGCCGTGTTCAGGTCACTCTACTGAGCTCAGGAGCTGGTGATGTGGTGACCCTGTTCGTCAGGCCAAGATTTGCCGTGTTCAGGTCACTCTACTGAGCTCAGGAGTTGGGGATGTGGTGACCCTGTTCGTCAGGCTCACAGTCGCCGGCCGTCGACCCCCGACACGCGAGGTCCTGTCGAGAGGAACTAATTGGAAGTGATTAAATAACAGACCCAAGGGCCTCCGGAGTAGCCCAGGCGTTACCCGGCACCGTGCCGCAGCAGCAGCTGGTCCTTATAGTGACCTGATGGATTACCGCGTGAGTTCTTGGTTTGATAAATAGACTCATAAAATTTATGCTTCATACAGAATATATTTTTACTTTTGAGTACATAATGAGTACACAGGATGGTACAGATATAAGTGAGCCTGCTGTTTTACTTAAGAACCGCAAGTGATTTTGTAAAAAGTTTAATTTTAACTCCAGTGGACTTTTGGTTTTGCATTTTACGGTAATTTTAATTTTTCTTAAAAAAGTTTGTCATTTTTACAGTATACGGACCAACTCTTAATGTTTAAAAACGAACCCCCAATTTTGATTGTAAACGCAATTTTAAGACATTGTTTATTCTTTGACTTTTTTCTCTAAACTTAGTGGTTAAAGAGCTGCAGAAGTTAATTTTTAGACCTATGAGAATAACACAGGGAAAACTTCAATTGCCTATATCTCCAAAACTATTCCCTTACATTAAAAAAATTCTGAAATAAAAAGGTCTTAATTAAAATGATTTTTTAAGAACAGTTCAACAAAAATCCACATTTACGCATAAATTAACTTATTTTCAATATGGCAGACAAAAATTTGTAAAATGTGATGTTATCATGTTATTCATGTATACTTAAATCATAAACAAAAACACTAAGTGTTGAGGGATTGCCAAGTCCTAAAAAGATATGATATCAAAAAATGTTCCAAGTCAATGACTTTGATTTTAGAATAGCTACTCGACAAATTGATTCGATCTTTAAATGCATTGGTAAACATTCCGTAAAACAATATTGTTTTATTTCGAAACCGTACTTGGCCAGCAGATGTATGCTATTTTTTTTTTTTTTTTTTTTTTTTTGAACTGTACTATTGAGAACTTCTTCATTCATCGTAATATATCCCCATTAGTATATATAGGCCTTACTTTACTAATACATCTGCTGGCCAAGTACGGTTTCGAAATAAAACAATATTGTTTTACGGAATGTTTACCAAGCATTAAAAGATCGAATCAATTTGTCGAGTAGCTATTCTAAAATCAAAGTCATTGACTTGGAACCAGTGGCGGCTTCAGGGGGGGGGGGGGCCATGGGGCCATGCCCCCCCCCGAGAATTTTCGGCCAGTAATTTTTGGGGGGCTTAAAAAAATAATACGTTATATTTTATAGTCACAAGAATCATCTATTTTAAATAAAATTTTGACATTGTTTATTTATATTTATCTTTAATTTGTATTAATTGAGATTAATAACAACATTATTACATTTTGAGGAAGTTTTGGAGGTACTTAAATTGCGTGCGCGCGCGGCAGACGACACGGACAACGGGATGAGGGACGAGAAGACTGTGACGTGAATGCCATCATCAGCTGATCGGGACTGTTGACTGTGGCTTCAGGGGGGGGGGGGGGCGATCGAGCCATGGCCTCTTTCCCCTCAAGAAGTTTTTGCTAGTAAATTTATTGGGAGTTAAAAAATGTTAAATTCAGTGTCAAAACTTTGCTCGTTGGTTTTAATTTATACTTTTTGTTATAAGTCTTGCAAATCAGGCTATTAATATTACAACTATAGGCTATCTCTTCACAGTTAACAGATTCAATAAGAATGCTTAAAAGTAGTATTCTTTATTTTAGTTTACCTTTCATTGTTATTCCGTTACAAAAATGGCAACCCATAATAAAAATGTTAAAAATTACATTTTTTAAACTTAATTTTAGACAACATTTGATTTTTGCTGGGGATGAGGCTATTTATTAACTTATTTTTGGCCCGAAACACTATTAAACGCAAAGTTCAAACAAAATCGATCCGCTTTATTTCAAGGTTGTGGAAAATACATCGCCATGTAGACACTCCTCGTAATAAGATTTGCGCGCAGCAGACGACACGGGCAAAGCGACGAGAAGGACAGTATTATTTTATTGGTGGTATTATTGATTATTGTAAAGGTAGGTCATCGTCTGGTCGAGATTGTTGAATAGAGTCGTAGCAATAGCCTTCTTTTTGGAACAGTATTTTTTAAAGATTGTTTTAATAACAGTACGGTATTTCAAACAGTTTTAATTTTGTACTAAGTGCTGAGAATAAAGTTTGAGCTTGATCATTTAGAATTGATGGAATAGGCCAACCGTAGACGTACTCCTACTTTTGTTTTACTATGAGGTGTAGATCTTGAAGCTACATATGTCGGATTTATATGATCACTTGGAAACCATAAGGGACTAAAGCCGTAAGCCTATTAGCAGGGGAAAAATAAATTTCAAATATCGCTTTTATGAAAATAATACCTAATAGTGGAGAGCTCAAAGTCAGAGTTAATTTCGATGGTCATGACGACATTGGCCCTAGGGTTTGTTTTTTTACCGCCAAGTGCATTTACCGCTAACAAATTAACACCTATCTAATTTATTATTGAAACGGTTTTTTTTATAAAACACAAAATGACTATAATACTTTAACCATTTACTTTATTTTTAAATCAGTCTGTTTAGTTCTACTGCTTAAGAAAAGCATGTAAAACCATGAGTCTCGAAATTATAACTCCAACTGACTGCAGTTTTTTGCGTGATGTGTACTTGGTTTCTGCTGTAACCCACCAGATTGTCTAAATACAGAAACAGGAATGAAAATACCCCATTTGATTTACATTCCCTTGAAAACTAGTTATGTATATATGAAGATCCATAATCACTCAAACCTTAAAATTAACAATTGTTAGACTGGATTTTAGTAGATAGAGATTAGGAGTATTCCTGTCAATTTGTGTCTTCTTTTACTGAAGTTAGGTTTCAATGAGATATCTAAAATAATATATTAAGATTTATCAAATAGTTTCAAAGTAGGCTATCATCCCTGTATCCCTTTTATCTGGGAAAATAATACTAGGCCTATTTATAATGGAAAATAATAATACCACCAGTGATCAGCAATTTATACTACCCCCCCCCCCCCCCGGTCGCCATTTCTTACCCACCACCCTTCGCGATACCCCCCCCCCCACCGGAGGCAATGGCCCCCCCCCCCCCCCCCCGAAAATCGGCTCTGGAGCCGCCACTGCTTGGAACATATTTTGATATCATATCTTTTTAGGACTTGGCAATCCCTCAACACTTAGTGTTTTTGTTTATGATATCATTATTTTTTATCATATTTGGCCATTTGGGGTTTTAAAGTAAAATCTTTAAGTAGGAAAACAGATTTAATTGAAAGCTTTAAAGTTAAACGGAAAACTATGTTTGTATTCCTTTGTCTGGAATTTATACAGAGGAACACTGCTGTCGTTTAAAGGGTAGTTTTTTTTTAGCTATTTAGCTGCATTAAGAGATTAAAATACTAATTTATGGGTACATGCTGAATACCCGTGATTCGTAAGGGAAGTGACAGGAGGTATTAATTTGAAGGTGTCCTTAATCTTGGTCACCCCCTTCGAATCATCTGTACTATCGAGATATAAAGCAAAGATTGTTAAATGCATAAGTTTGTGTCGTGTTAATGTACAAAGTTATATTGCTTTATCTGCAGTGTTAAGAAAATGTACGGTACTTTTACTCCCCGAATAACTGCAAATGTAATTTTCGGACTACATAGAACCAGAACTATCTTTGAGTAAAGACAACCTAAGATTAACTGATTTCTACTACAAGTCTGCTCCATAGCAGTTTTGTGTTCTGTATGTGAAGCGTTAAAAAGGAATTTAAGCTATAATAGTAGTTTTCATCACTAGGAGCAAAAGTGGGTCTTTTTGGTGCGCAATCGTGTTTTAAAAACGAGGCGCAGCCGAGTTTTTAAAAACGATTAAGCATCAAAAAGACACTTTTGCTCCGAGTGATGAACAACGTTTTTTATCATAATGCAAAATCAGACTTTTGATCGTTAAAAATATTAACTATTAAGTTGTATTTTCTAGGTTATATTTACAAAGTAAGTAATATGCAGTGTTTAAATTTCTGTTATTTACAAACAATGCTCTTTATAACGTTTGAATTTCAAAATTCTGCTCCTCAACATTAATAAATCAATAAGAATATACTTAGCAAACAGCTGACTTTTCAGTACTAGGACCTAAAAAATTCTCCAGATGATTTTTCAGTCCTAGGACAAAAAAGAATCGGTTTTGGTACTATCGAGAGAACAAAAAACAGGCTAATTTCGTGCAGAATGATAAAAATATTTATTATTGCACATCTGATTAAAAGAGTGGATGAAGCAATATTGCTACGGATACGATTTTTATCGTATCAGTAACAAAATAGTAATCTGTTTTAAGGATTGGTCCATGTTTAATATAAACATCAGTCAATCTCCAAACATTCAATTAAATTAAAATGATAGCATATTGGGATTTTTAAAATTAATTACTCCTTGCAGCAACGTCTGTACATTGAAATTTATGAAACAACAACATTTTCTACTTCAAACATTTACCTAGCAGAATTTTTCAGGGAGTACAATAAGAACGCTTACCATGCGTTTTCTGAATAGGCCTACTAGCATTAAAGCTTAGTGCATCAACACGTGGGGTCCCTTAGCTCCGAATCCCTTAGCTCCGATGATGTAAATATCCCAGTTTTCCGATAGCGTGTTGAGTCCCAATTTTCCAAATACTTTCGGACAATTGATATTCTCTCGCTAATTCATCGGAGAACTGGGACTATTGCTGTTGTTCGGAAAACTAATATTTTAAACAAGAATATTCTCTTAGCTCCGATTCCCAGTTCTCCGATGAATGGATATCCCCCCCTCCCTCCTACTCATCTCCCCTACACCCCTCACTCTCCTCACGCCCGCTCTTCTCCTCTGCCGCTCCCACCACCACATGGATAGCTGCCAAGGCAAGATGGCGGCATTGGTGGCGCGGCACGGCGGGTCAGCGTCGCTCGCACGCGCATACAAGAACCTTTCTCCGTCCCCGATGCAGCGGCGGCGTAGGTGATCGAGCCACGATGCCGCTCACCACGTGTCTGATAGTGTTAGAGGAGTTTAGCCTAGCTCACGCTTCTTTTTCTGCATTTCTTCGGTAGAAATTCGGTAGCCGTTCGTCCTTCTTCAAATATTTTAATACAAAATATTACTTAGTACTTAGTTACTTTTTAGAATCACTTATTGCTTACTTATAAATTAAATATAATAAATATAAATATACTTATGGATTAAATAAATTGTTATTTGTTTACAAAATTAATTTTTGGATTGACTAGCAACTAGCCAACAGCAAGCTAGCTTCCACTAGCTCCTGTGATGAGTGTGTTAACTGTGAAGAGGTATATAGTTGGTTGTTTGGGGAAATTCAATAGCTCTATTACCGTGACACTGTATCAGAACTGAATTAAAACCAACGAGCAAGGCTCGGTTAACCTGGTACTTTTGTTTTAACAATTAAAAGGAATAACAAGATTTCAAAATGTCCTCCAGAGGTATTTCAAAGAAAAAAATACAAGAAATACAATTTTCGAGTTGTGTAAGAAAATGGTTAGTGGGGGACAGAGGAGATGGTGGGTGAGACCCTGTTTTTTTCAAAGACAGGAACTTGGAGCTTCATCTGTACGCTATTAAGTTGAGAGTGGAATATCCTGATTTTCAGAGGGTGATGCGAATGCCTTTACAAAAGTTTGATGAACTTATAGATGGATATAGAACTTATAAGATATTATATCACCATTAGTAAAAAAATCAGATACAAAACTACGGAAAGCAATCACCTCGTAAACAAACCTGGGAAATTACGCTTCGATATACCTAAAACAAAGGGTGGTTTTGTTATTTAGAGTAGTTGTTTTAGTTATTTAGAGTTCCGCCTAGTACAATTTTTACCTTTTTACCAGATGTGATGCAGCCATAAACAGAGTGTTTTTTTTTTTATTTTAATAATAATAATAACTATTAAGTGTGACTGTACGTCGTACGTAACAAAAGTGTTAGCTAATTTGGATTGAGTAAAAAAGTGATTGAATGTTTAATCTAACCCAATATTGAATATGCTGACTTACAAAGTGACAGTGACAGTATATGGTCCCAAAATGAAATTTTTGTATCAATCAATATCCCCAAATCCTCAAAATTTGAACTTCTTATTAAATATTCATTCCCCATTCTATAGTTGAATGTGATAATGTTGTCGAAAGTTTTCCTCGTTTGTGTCATTATACAGCATATTTTTACGGCGAACTTCGCAGATTGTTTTTCACCCCCAAGCAACTAGTGAATAGGCCTATATATCTTTTTGTAACTTATAACAGTCATTTACGGACGGACGCAAGTAAGTTTTCGGAGTAATTTACGTTGTCAATCAGTTGAAGTTTACTATCGGTAGGCTATGTAAAGTCTTCCTGTAGCAGAAACCTTATCATAATTTCCCTACACAGACAGAAGAAACTTGTTACTCCAGTGTAGGAGAGTGTGCATACACAGTGTATTTGTACTTATTAATTATTTATATTTCCTTCTCTTTATCAAATGTAGTGTGTTTTCAAAACTGTTAAGTTACAGAAGTAAGAAATATGACCATTTACAATTGAAATAAATTGTAATTATATACATACCAATGTTATATGTTCATTATGTATTTATTTATTTGCCTTACAGGTTCTTTAAAAAGTTGGCTCTTCAAATCATTAGGTCAAAGATTAGGAGCTTAAATATATAAATAAGTTAAACAACAATTTATAAATGATGCTTGATATAATACAACCTTAATTTGTATTGTTTATTATTATATTTATAAGTGAAATAAATAGAAACTATCCTTTCTTATTATTGTAAGCGTATAGAGGTACTAAATTTGAGCGATTTTTATGTATATAAGTAATGTTAATGTGTTAACAATATATTTGTCCTCTTTGTTGTTATGTTGTTATATTTCAATCGAAAATAGTCAAAATTGGAGATTCTAAGGAATCTAAAAAATGTTACTTGTAGTACGGCAAGTAGTAGGATGTATTGTTATACCAAAAATATTTATTCTTTCCATTCGTTCTGTAACATTATATATGGCAAATCAAAGATATACAGGGTGTTTCAGAACTCCCTACCAATATTTCAGGGCATTGTTCCTGGGTTAGAAATATATCAAAATATCATATTTAAATTGTACGGAAGTCTTTAGTTATTCACACAGCCGCTATTTTTTTTTCACTTGATAATTTTTATATCCGTAACGGATGGTTCTATTAAAATCATTTTTGGTAAGAAACTTTATCATACCAATGTACATTGTCAGGAAAAAAAATATTTTTTTCCACTGTATATTTTCAAAATGGCGGCCATTTCAAATTTTCAAACTCAAATATCTCAAAATCTGTAAATTTTATAAAAATTTTACAAGACACAAAAAAGTTGACAATTGTAATTATCTAACCAATGGTACCAAGTTTGTATGGATCTAACAGCAAATAACGGAGTTATTGCGATTTTGCTCCGTGCAAACACTGACTTTTCTGTTAAAACGGCCTTAATTTGCATTGATTTTAATGCAAAATCAATGTTTTCACGGAGTAAAATTGAACATCTTAAATCATTTTGAACATCTTAAAAACATCAGTAAAATCTGAACATTTTACATATGCATAACTTACCAACAAACATGTAAATGTCTAAGAACCTCATTTAAAATAATGTACCATCATAAAACATCAATTATCACGTGATTAGTTTTACTAAACATTTAAATACATGTTCATTAATCTCCGTCATGTTATTAATTTAATAAAAAACATTTTGGACCAAACTGGAAAATTTTGTTAGAAACGCATTTAAAAGAGTCTAAGACATTTTTGTGCCGAGACATTTTTGCTTAACCTAAAATGCTCAAAGAAAAATTGTAAATTTGTTCCGTGTTATTCTAATGAGGAAAATCTAAATTTCAAACGCAAATATTCCCTAAACTGCTAAAATTACGCGTACAAGATCAAATTGTAAAGTTTTCTTAAAAACCGTGTAAAACTAACAAAAAAATATTTAAAGTGAGGGTTTGTATTTGAAATTACTCTCTGTGGATAGACCGCTTTACCTATAAAGGCACAATTGGTTAATATTATAAATTAGTTTTGTATTTCTTAAAAAGGGTGTAAACATCGTTCCTAACGATTTTCACACAATTCAAATTGAAATTGATTGAACAAGCTAAGATGGTTGGAGAAGTTCACAGGGGTGTAGATTGTGTAGTGAAATAAATACGAGAACTAATCTTCAAACTTGGCGGAAGTAGAGTGAGCTAGTTGAACTACATTACCGACATTGTTATTACTGTTACTGACGCAGGTGGCGCGATAGGTCTGTTTAGATGGGCCGGCCACCAATGCAGCCATCCCTTGCGGTCACCTCTGTGTCTGTGACAACTGCGCAGAGGTGATCGCACAAATGGACAACCGTAGGAACAACCGTTGTCCGTTTTGCTTGGGGATGTGCATCGATTTCTTTAAGATTTTTCAACATTGTAAATGTTTTTTTGGTTCTTAAATTTTTTAAGTCTTTATTGATTTTGTGTGATATAAATATAATTTTTCCATATTTACTCAACGTGTATTTCTTTCTCTACAACTCTGTACACCTCTTTGATTGTTAATGTGTAAAAAAATTAGTATTCACGGTTAAATGAAAATGTTTAGTTTCTGGAAAAAGTCTATCAATTCTAAATAAAACTTTATTTTGTATGCAATATATTTTTCCACTTAACAAAATTTAAAATTTCCACTTGGCAATAAAAATCAACAATTCGATTGTTATTTTTTATTTTTATTTATTTTTTTGTTTTAACAATTCTTTACAAATGTTTGGCCAGTCAGTCGAATTTATCTTATCTTAGTAACAATTGATTATTTGTCGCAAACAGCAAAATGGTTTTGGGTGGTTTTACTTTAAATTATGAATTAGTTATTCCTTAGGGACATAAATGTGAGTGATTAGGTAAACAATATCCATTGCTTATGTTTGATTGTAAAAAATACACTGAGTGTTGTAAAAATTTCATGGCCTTGGTTGCAAAAGGATAATAAAAAAAACTCCTATTTTAAAAAGGTTGTTATAATTGTATTTTAATATGTAGCTCCAATTATCTCGTTTAAGTTTTGATTGAAAACTATAATAACCGACCCAGAGTTTTGCACAAAAATGTCCTAGGGTACAATTGTTGGTGGTGAATTAACTATTTTAAATTTAAATAGTGGTTTATTCCCAAATAAATTACTTTAACATTGAATTGGAGGGAAATCCAGGCCTTGATGTAATACAACAAATTCCAAATTGCAATTAATCTTCATTCGTATTTGCAGTTATGCAACAGTAATTTCAGGAAACATTTTTAATCTAATCTTCCAGAGATCAAAGAAAATTCTTATACAGTTAACAAAGACATCTATTTTGATCAGTAATCACTCTATTATTCAGTCTCAGATTGTAATGTAACCTGAAAGTGGAGCGCTCTAAAATATAAAACTGTCAAAATTGACTTGAAAACCAGAACAATAATTACCATAATAAAATATTAAGACATTAAACCATTAAATAACAAAAGACCTTGGACATTAAATTGACAAAATATACTTTAAACTAATACAAGGCTTACAACTAAATAATGTATCTTTCATCCGAAGAATCACCGCAAAGCACAATAGTTTTGCACAGGTGACACGGTCCACTGCTCCGAATGCAAATGTCAATGTCCAAATGATGTTCACAAGATGAGACCAAAGAGATGATAATAATAGTGTCACTCACCGAAGAGGTTCAAGGTTATAGCTCAAAATTTACATTAATAAAATAATGTATAAATCCATAGTAATAAAAAATAGTATAAATCCATCAAAGCAGACTTGGAAAGTCAGAGAATTTATAACACAGTGTTTTGTTTTATTTCACTATAGGCCTAAAAAGAATTGGTAAAACTATTTAGGTTTTCTATCATAGGAGTGTTTCAAGCTTATAATCTATCCCTCCCTTCTGAATGTAGGCTACACACTAAATTTAATCAGGCTACATTAATATGGATGAAATATAAAGCCATTTATTTCCCATTAGGCCTATAGTAAAACAACTATTTTTTATAGCTGTTCCGGCTTCGCCGGCGGTTGTGATTTAATTTCATACATAATGAAATATCTTTAAAAAGCAAATAAATATTCTTCCATACGAATTTTATTTAACTTTAAAGTTCTGTGGGGCGGAGTCCCAAAGGAACTTTGCAAAACCGTTTCTTAGTGAGCACCTATGAGGAGCACAAAGAGGAACGTGTATGAAAAATTATAACCCCGTCAGCCATAGAGTTTTGAAGATTAGTGTTCAAAACATTTATTTTAAAGCCGTTGCCCAATTTTCTTTGCAATACCAACCTGAAGAATTTGTTGCTCTTCAGTTGCTACGTTCACTCGCAACAATGAACATCTGCACTTAATTTAAAATAAAGTACCAGGGGGACCGAGCTTATGCTCGGTAAAATTGTTACTTTCGTTCTCACACAAAGCTCGTTCGCTCCGCTCACTCGCCCTCTTCCATTTTAAAAACGAGCTCGTTCGCTTCGCTCACTCGCCAAACCGTACTGCACTTATGTAACACATTGGTTTATATCTACAGTTATTAGCTGATTTTTATTCAATTAATAAAATCTCCATAAGGATAACATGGAAACTTTGAAGGGCTCTAGCGCGAAAACCGGATTTTTCCCAGCTATGGGACCAGCTCCAATCGATTTCTGGTGGCCAAAACCCCCACATTCAACCAAAAAATCTAAAATCCTTGGAGCGAAAAAAAACTTTGCCCGGACAAACGGAGCTTGTTTTAGAGTATAAGATAAGATAAGATATATGATAACTTGGGATAATACTGGTTACAAAACGGTCAATAGACGGCTTTTGTTTTTATCCTTCTTTTCATTTTGAGGCTCATAATGTTTATTAAGTTTTATTAATTTTTATTATTTTATTTTCATTAATTTTATGTCACCAGTTTTAAAATAAAAATTTTATGGTTTTTGGACATAAAATAATATTTTTCCACTATATTGTTACTTCTTTTGAAGACTAAATTGTAATTTTTATTCAGAATTCATTACGATAACATAATAAGTTTAGAAGAGGTCATTTCAGTTTGAAATACAACTTAAACAAGAGCAAAGGTGTTCAGCTAAACTTATGAAATCGAAATGTACATTTGATTGTTTATTAATAAAGCATCACACTCGCTGATCAGTCATAGGTCTACCCACCTTAAAAATAAGCACTTAAAGTGCGTTTGTGTCTCAAGCAACTATCTGAAGTATTTCAAAAAAACAATTTTTAATTTTAATCGTGTAATAAAATAAAGGGGGCAAATAAATGGAATGTAATGTGGTCGTAGGCTAATTTGTTTTGTCATTTCAGTAAAATTAAAGAATTAAAGAACCATTTAGCACGTGACAAAAACACATTGAGTGATCATCAGAGGTAGGGCAGTAGGCCTACACGTAACTAAAACGTAATAACTAACACCTGTGAATTTTTCAGGTAAAACAATTAATTGAATTAATTAATTAATTTATTTGAAACGAATTAATAAAATTTAAATAGATTTACTTAATATTGAAAGAGAATTAGTAAAATTTAAAAATAATTAATAAATTTGAAGCAGAAGTAATAGAAAAAATTCAACAGTGAAAAAACAGCTTAAGCGTCCGAACGTCTCAAGGGTTGCAGGAGAAGTGATGTAGAATTTCCCATATAGGCCTAGCAGTTCTCAGTTGCCTGTTAATAGACCACTGAAAAGACGGACCAATCAGAAAGCAGCTTGAGACTCGAAGGTGTCAGGTTTCAAGCTTCACTTTATCCCTCCACCAACCGTACGCCGTACTACTAGGCCTCATTCACGTGGATGCTAGAACACGTAGTCCAGCTCTCACGTGCAAGGTTTTATGTTTGGGAATTAATATCAGTACAGATATTGTTTACAATTCAACGATTATGTATTTTCTTCTGTTCTTTTTCCAACAAACGTAATGATTGTTAACCAGGTAATAAGGCAGTAACCTTATTTAACTTTAGTTGTAAATTATGCAGGGCCGGCTCTACCATATAGGCGAACTAGGCGACCGCCTAGGGCGCCGGTGAACGAGGGGCGCCATCGCGACGGAGACTTCGCCCCTGATTTTTTTGTAAAGTGTTCCCGATCAGCGGTAAAAAGCGCCCCAACCGGCGGTAGATAGCGCTCCCGACCGACGGTAGATAGCGCCCCCGACCGGCGGTAGATAGCGCCCCCGATCGGCGGTAAAGAACGCCCCCGATCGACGGTAAAGAGCGCCCCCGACCGACGGTAGATAGCGCCCCCGATCGGCAGTAAAGAGCACCCCCGACCGACGGTAAAGAACGCCTCCGATCGGCGGTAAAGAACGCCCCCGACCGACGGTAGATAGCGCCCCCGACCGGCGGTAGATAGCGCCATCGACCGGCAGTAGATAGCGGTATCGACCGGCGGTAGATAGCGCCCCCGACTGGCGGTAGATAGCACCCCTGGCACCCATCGGCGGTAGAGAGCGCCCCCAAAATATGGTTAATAACCCCTGGATTGGCGGTAAAAGCGCCCCCGATAGGCATAAATAGCGTCCCCGATAGGCATAAATAGAGCCCGAAATCATCCTTCAAAATCTTACCCAACCATCGTTAAACAGCGCCCCCAAATACACGTGATCAAAGTTGAATTGCGCCCCCAAGTGGCGGTGAAAATCGCCCCTTCATGGCCCTCTAAGCGCCTTAACTTAGCTCTCTAATTGACGGTAAATAGCGCCCTTAATCTTAGTTAAACAGAGTTACCCACCAGCGGTAAAAATCGTCAAAGATCGTCGGTAAATAGCGCTACTGCGATCGGAGTTAAATAGCTGTACCCACCGGCGGTAAAAAATCGTTCTCATTGATGGTAAATTAGCGCCCCCGATTGGAGTTAAACCGCGTCCCCCCGGCGGTAAAAAGCGCCCATGATCAATGGTAAATAGCGCCCTGATTATGACAGCGGTATAGAGCGCCCCCGACCGGTGGTAAAAATCCCACAACTTACGGTAAACATCGCCCCTGAGCTTCCCAATGAAATGAATCTTTGCATATTCGCAATAAATAAGTAATTGTTGCTCAAATTTTGTTTATAATAAATTTATGAATATTTTTTTTATTCTAAGTTTGTTTCTTCTGATAATAAATTGGTAATAAAAACTTATTTTTACTTTAAACGTTATTTTTTGTAATATGTTGTAACGCCTAAAATAAATGGCTCGAATGGATTCGTTGTGGATTGGGGGGGGGGGGGGGGGGGCGCCTATCAACAATTTCGCCTAGGGCGCCAGAAAACCTAGGGCCGGCCCTGAAATTATGCATTCATTTCCACAACATCGATTAGACGTATAATTAAAAAAGTAGGCCTAGTTCGAAATATACTGAATTAGACCTACGGTGAATTGTTTTCAACTCACGTGGTGACATTTGCTTATAAATATGTGTACTTTTACTTTCTCCCCCTATACCATAGTACATGGAGAAAGTATTGTTTTCGTCTGTGGATTTATCCATTTTGGTGCCCCCTGAGTCCAAAAAAGTGGTTTTCAGAGTGATGTCTGTGTGTCCGTGTGTCTGGATGTAAACAGAGCTAGAGAATGCCCCCATGGTCCGATTTTGGCGAAATTTGGTATGTAGGTCCAAACTCACAATAATTCTAGGCGTTTTTTAAATTTTTTTGAATTTTTGATTTTAAGGGTTGTTTATCCCCAAAAACCCTAAAACAATCGTCAAAAATCAAAATTTCTCAAAAACGGCTCTAACGATTTTGATTAAAATTTTATGGTTTATTAAGCTTAAAATGGCGAATAAAATGACACCACCCGCATCTCCGAGAAAATGCGCGTTCAAAAGTTATAAGGCAAAAAGTGTTTCAAAAATCAATTTTTTGGATTTTCAAAACAGCTGTTGACTCGATATAAATTTTACTTATCACCATTAAATCAAGCTCAAAAAACTAAATAATCCAGTATTTTAAATTATTGTTCTACGTCAAGTGGTTGCGGAGAAAATTCAATTTTTCGTTTAGCGGTGAACGCAGTACGTTGTTAAAAGTCACAGACGCGCGTAGGGTCAAACGAGCGCTGCTCAGCTGGTTGCTATCCGACTGAGTCATCAAGACATTAATATTTGAAGCTTTTAACACCTTTTTTATATTGTTGGGAGAAAGTATGTGTCAGTTAACTGATACCGTTTATTTTCTTTCAACTTACCGGCATATATGTTATTTCTGTGGTTTAGGGGCCTATACAGCCTACTTTCGTATAGGCGAAGACACAGTCTAAGAAAAAGTTCAACGAGACTTTAAATTTCATAGCCTACATATTAGCCTATACGATGCAGCTATGGTTCTTAGCGAATTTCCCTGTAGGGAATAGGCTACGCTATTACAGAAGTAGCCATGGTAACACTTAAGCCTAGGACTATGTTCGGTACGAAACTGTTGGGTAATTAACAATACTGTACCACCATCGCAGCAAACCTACATAGGTAGGCCTACTCATTCCTATGGTGTTAAGGGGGGAGGATACCGAATTCCTTCGGAAAGTCTTTAAATGTTCAGCCGAGTGATAGCCAATAGTTATTAATAACCAACAAACACGATTCTGTACTTCATATTATTCCAAATAATTACTTCATTAATACAATAAGTTTTAATTCCTAAAATTTGAATTAGACCCATATGATTTAGGTCATACATATTCTTAGGGAATAGATCGTTTTATCTCTGGTCGAAAAAATACATATTAAACTTTATTTATAATACCTCGCCATGAAATGCATTTAGATACTTTTAGAATGTACTAAAACGTATTTTAAAATTGTCATAGGAAATCCATCCACACTTAATAACTTAAAAAGACTTTAAACCAACATTCACTGAAACATTTGGTAATTAGGCCTACAATTACACCAAAAGTGAACAAAGGAAATTTGTATGTCTCTCCACAAATCAATTTTAACGTTAAAAAATCTGCTCAATCAGCACAATAACTAGTAATACAATTTCTCTATTAACCTTGATACTCATTGAAATGATTTACCGCTAAATTACCACCAGAACATACAATTAACGCAACACTTAATACTCAGGTGTCAAGCCACGAGAATGTCAGTTTGTCTAATCGTGTGAAAAACTCACGTGTAAAAATAGCTTTAAACGCGGTATCGCTCGGAAAATACTGTTATTTACAGATTAGGTTATCAACCCCTCCCACAATACACAAGTAATGTCCGATGGTATTTTTCTTTCAAGGGGCTGTTATTTTGTTTTTGAACCATAGCCTGGTACCGCTGACATTGACACATTGAACAATACTTATAGACTGGTATCGCTGAATCCAAAATTAATATCAGTTTTCACTAAATTTTTAGTTACATATTTATATATTCGATATTATATGTAGGTAATATTAAATTTAATTTTTGTGTAATGTGGGGCAATGTTTTATTGCAATTTCAATAAATTACTGTAATAGTAAAAAGGTTGTGTGAAGTATTACAACACAGTAAGATGGAAGTTAAGTTCAATTATTTTTTAATCTTTACTTTCTTTTAAAGAGAATATTATTAAGATTGGTTCTCAAAACAAAACATTTTACATGTACAGTACTCACTCTCAGAGAGTTTCGTTCTCTCAGGAAGTACTCGCCGAGGTGTTTACACAACCTGCGAATTTTCCAAGATAGTTATCCCAGACTGTTTTATACAAGTACTATCAACAACTGTCTAAGATTTTTATGAGAGTAACTAACTAACTCTCCGAGAGTGAAAATTTCTCACGTGTAAACCTAGCTTAAGAACACGACGCTTTTACGGTGTGTCAATAGAGTTTGGCACTCTTTCCCCGCACGTGGGGTCCCTTAGCTCCGAATCCCTTAGCTCCGATGATGTAAATATCCCAGTTTTCCGATAGCGTGTTGAGTCCCAATTTTCCGAATACTTTCGGACAATTGATATTCTCTCGCTAATTCATCGGAGAACTGGGACTATTGCTGTTGTTCGGAAAACAAATATTTTAAACAAGAATATTCTCTTAGCTCCGATTCCCAGTTCTCCGATGAATGGATATCCCCCCTCCCTCCTACTCATCTCCCCTACACCCCTCACTCTCCTCACGCCCGCTCTTCTCCTCCGCCGCTCCCACCACCACATGGATACGCTGCCAAGGCAAGATGGCGGCATTGTTGGCGTGGCACGGCGGGTCGGCGTCGCTCGCACGCGCATACAAGAACCTTTCTCTGTCCCCGATGCAGCGGCGACGTAGGTGATCGAGCCACGCCGCCGCTCACCACGTGTCTGATAGCGTTAGAGGAGTTTAGCCTAGCTCACGCTTCTTTTTCTGCATTTCTTCGGTAGAAATTCGGTAGCCGTTCGTCCTTCTTCAAATATTTTGATACAAAATATTACTTATTACTTAGTTACTTTTTAAAATCACTTATTGCTTACTTATAAATTAAATATAATAAATATAAATATACTTATGAATTAAATAAATTGTTATTTGTTTACAAAATTAATTTTTGGATTGACTAGCAACTAGCCAACAGCAAGCTAGCTTCCACTAGCTCCTGTGATGAGTGTGTTAACTGTGAAGAGGTATATATAGTTGGTTGTTTGGGGAAATTCAATAGCTCTATTACCGTGACACTGTATCAGAACTGAAATAAAACCAACGAGCAAGGCTCGGTTAACCTGGTACTTTTGTTTTAACAATAAAAAGGAATAACAAGATTTTAAAATGTCCTCCAGAGGTATTTCAAAGAAAAAAAATACAAGAAATACAATTTTCGAGTTGTGTAAGAAAATGGTTAGTGGGAGACAGAGGAGATGGTGGGTGAGACCCTGTTTTTTTTCAAAGAGAGGAACTTGGAGCTTCATCTGTACGCTATTAAGTTGAGAGTGGAATATCCTGATTTTCAGAGGGTGATGCAAATGCCTTTACAAAAGTTTGATGAACTTATAGACAGATATAGAACTTATAAGATATTATAACACCCTTAGTAAAAAAAATCAGATACAAGACTACGGAAAGCAATCACCTCGTAAACAAACCTGGGAAATTACGCTTCGATATACCTAAAACAAAGGGTGGTTTTGTTATTTAGAGTAGTTGTTTTTGTTATTTAGAGTTCCGCCTAGTACAATTTTTACCTTTTTACCAGATGTGATGCAGCCATAAACAGAGTGTTTTTATTATTTTTTTATTTTTATAATAATAATAATAACTATTAAGTGTGACTGTACGTCGTACGTAACAAAAGTGATAGCTAATTTGGATTGAGTAAAAAAGTGATTGAATGTTTAATCAAACCCAATATTGAATATGCTGACTTACAAAGTGACAGTGACAGTATATGGTCCCAAAATAAAATTTTTGTATCAATCAATATCCCCAAATCCTCAAAATTTGAACTTCTTATTAAATATTCATTCCCCATTCTATCGTTGAATGTGATAATGTTGTCGAAAGTTTTCCTCGTTTGTGTCATTACAGCACATTTTTTACGGCGAATTTCGCAGATTGTTTTTCACCCCCAGGCAACTAGTGAATAGGCCTATATATCTTTTTATAACTTATAAGAGTCATTTACGGACGGACGCAAGTAAGTTTTCGCAGTAATTTACGTTGTCAAACAGTTGAAGTTTATTATTGGTAGGCTATGTGAAGTCTTCCTGTAGCAGAAACCTTATCATAATTTCCCTACACAGACAGAAGAAACTTGTTACTCCAGTGTAGGAGCGTGTGCATACACAGTGTATTTGTACTTATTAATTATTTATATTTCCTTCTCTTTATCAAATGTAGTGTGTTTTCAAAACTGTTAAGTTACAGAAGTAAGAAATATGACCATTTACAAGTGAAATAAATTGTAATTATATAAATACCAATGTTATATGTTCATTATGTATTTATTTATTTGCCTTACAGGTTCTTTAAAAAGTTGGCTCTTCAAGTCATTAGGTCAAACATTAGAAGCTTAAATATATAAATAAGTTAAACAACAATTTATAAATGATGCTTGATATAATACAACCTTAATTTGTATTGTTTATATTTATAAGTGAAATAAATAGAAACTATCCTTTCTTATTATTGTAAGCGTATAGAGGTACTAAATTTTAGCAACTTTTATGTAAGTATTTAATGTGTTAACAATATATTTGTCCTCTTTGTTGTTAGATTTCAATTGAAAATAGTCAAAACTGGAGATTCTAAGGAATCTAAAAAATGTTACTTGTAGTACGGCAAGTAGTAGAATGTATTGTTAGGCCTATACCAAAAATATTTATTCTTTCCATTCGTTCTGTAACATTATACATGGCAAATCAAAGATATACAGGGTGTTTCAGAACTCCCTACCAATATTTCAGGGCATTGTTCCTGGGTTAGAAATATATCAAAATATAATATTTAAATTGTACGTCTTGTAAAGTCTTTAGTTATTCACACAGCCGCTATTTTGTTTTTTTTTTTTCACTTGATAATTTTTATATCCGTAACGGATGGTTCTATTAAAATCATATTTGGTATGAATCTTTATCATACCAATGTACATTGTCAGGAAAAAAATTATTTTTTTCCACTGTCTATTTTCAAAATGGCGGCCATTTCAAATTTTCAAACTCAAATATCTCAAAATCTGTAAATTTTATAAAAATTTTACAAGACACAAAAAAGTTGACAAATGTAATTATCTAACCAATGGTATCAAGTTTGTATGGATCTAACAGCAAATAACGGAGTTATTGCGATTTTACTCCGTGCAAACATTGACTTTGCTGTTAAAACGGCCTTAATTTGCATTGATTTTAATGCAAAATCAATGTTTTCACGGAGTAAAATTGAACATCTTAAAATCATTTTGAACATCTTAAAAACATCAGTAAAATCTGAACATTTTACATATGACATAACTTACCAACAAAAATGTAAATGTCTAAGAACCTCATTTAAAATAATGTACCATCATAAAACATCAATTATCACGTGATTAGTTTTACTAAACATTTAAATACATGTTCATTAATCTTCGTCATGTTATTAATTTAATAAAAAACATTTTGGACCAAACTGGAAAATTTTGTTAGAAACGCATTTAAAAGAGTCTATTACATTTTTGTGCCGAGACATTTTTGCTTAACCTAAAATGCTCAGAGAAAAATTGTAAATTTGTTCCGTGTTATTCTAATGAGGAAAATCTAAATTTCAACCGCAAATATTCCCTAAACTGCTAAAATTACGCGTACAAGATCAAATTGTAAAGTTTTCTTAAAAACCGTGTAAAACTAAAAAAAATATTTAAAGTGAAGGTTTGTATTTGAAATTACTCTCTGTGGATAGACCGCTTTACCTATAAAGGCACAATTGGTTAATATTATAAATTAGTTTTCTATTTCTTAAAAAGGGTGTAAACATCGTTCCTAACGATTTTCACACAATTCAAATTGAAATTCACACTTGATTGAACAAGCTAAGATGGTTGGAGAAGTTCGCAGGGGTGTAGATTGTGTAGTGAAATAAATACGAGAACTAATCTTCAAACTTGGCGGAAGTGGAGTGAGCTAGTTGAACTACATTACCGACATTGTTATTACTGTTACTGACACAAGTGGCGCGATAGGTCTGTTTAGATGGGCCGGCCACCAATGCAGCCATGCGGTCACCTCTGTGTCTGTGACAACTGCGCAGAGGTGATCGCACAAATGGACAACCGTAGGAACAACCGTTGTCCGTTTTGCCGGGGGATGTGCATAGATTTCTTTAAGATTTTTCAACATTTTAAATGTTTTTTTTTTATTTAGTTCTTAAATTTTTTTTTAAGTCTTTATTAATTTTGTGTGATATAAATATAATGTTTCCATATTTACTCAACGTGTATTTCTTTCTCTACAACTCTATAGGCTACACCTCTTTGATTGTTAATGTGTAAAAAAATTAGTATTCACGGTTAAATGAAAATGTTTAGTTTCTGGAAAAAGTCTATCAATTCTAAATAAAACTTTATTTTGTATGCAATATATTTTTCCACTTAACAAAATTTAAAATTTCCACTTGGCAATAAAAATCAACAATTAATTCGATTGTTATTTTTTTATTTTTATTTATTTTTTGTTTTAACAATTCTTTACAAATGTTTGGCCAGTCAGTCGAATTTATCTTATCTTAGTAACAATTGATTATTTGTCGCAAACAGCAAAATGGTTTTGCGTGGTTTTACTTTAAATTATGAATTAGTTATTCCTTAGGGACATAAATATGAGTGATTAGGTAAACAATATCCATTGCTTATGTTTTATTGTAAAAAATACGCTGAGTGTTGTAAAAATTTCACGACCTTGGTTGCAAAAGGATAATAAAAAAACTCTATTTTAAAAGGTTGTTATAATTGTATTTTAATATGTAGCTACAATTATCTCGTTTAAGTTTTGATTGAAAACTATAATAACCGACCCAGAGTTTTGCACAAAAATGTCCTAGGGTACAATTGTTGGTGGTGAATTAACTTTTTTTAAATTTAAATAGTGGTTTATTCCCAAATAAATTACTTTAACATTGAATTGGAGGGAAAAGCCAGGCCTTGATGTAATACAACAAATTCCAAATTGCAATTAATCTTCATTCGTATTTGCAGTTATGCAACAGTAATTTCAGGAAACATTTTTAATCTAATCTTCCAGATATCAAAGAAAATTCTTATACAGTTAACAAAGACATCTATTTTGATCAGTAATCACTCTATTATTCAGTCTCAGATTGTAATCTAATCTGAAAGTGGAGCGCTCTAAAATATAATACTGCCAAATTGACTTGAAAACCAGAACAATAAATACCATAATTAAATATTAAGACATGAAACCATTAAATAACAAAAGACCTTGGACATTAAATTGACAAAATATACTTTAAACTAATACAAGGCTTACAACTAAATAATGTATCTTTCATCCGAAGAATCACCGCAAAAGCACAATAGTTTTTTTGTAATTTTATTGTCTCTATTGTCTCTTATTTTTTTTTTTTTTTTTGTAACTAAATTGTAATTTTTATTCAGAATTCATTACGATAACTTAATAAGTTTAGCATAGAAGAGGTAATTTCCTGGTATTTTTACAACAAACGTAATGATTGTTAACCAGGTAATAAGGCAGTAACCTTATTTAACTTTAGTTGTAAATTATGCATTCATTTCCACAACATCGATTAGACGTAGAATTAAAAAAGTAAGCCTAATTCAAAATATACTGAATTAGACCTGCGTTGAACTCTTTTCAACTCACGTGGTGACATTTGCTTATAAATATGTGTACTTTTTTCTTTCAACTTACCGGCATATATGTTATTTCTGTGGTTCAGGGGCCTATACAGCCTACATTCGTATAGGCGAAGACACAGTCCTAAGAAAAAGTTCAACAAGACTTGAAATTTCATAGCCTACATATTAGCCTATACGATGCAGCTATGGTTCTTAGCGAATTTCCCTGTAGGGAATAGGCTACGCTATTACAGAAGTAGCCATGGTAACACTTAAGCCTAGGACTATGTTCGGTACGAAACTGTTGGGTAATTAACAATACTGTACCACCATCGCAGCAAACCTACATAGGTAGGCCTACTCAATCCTATGGTGTTAAGGGGGGAGGATACCTTTATGTATACTTTATGTATAATACCTCGCCATGAAATGCATTTAAGATACTTTTAGAATGTACTAAAACGTATTTTAAAATTGTCATAGGAAATCCATCCACACTTAATAACTTAAAAAGACTTTAAACCAACATTCACTGAAACATTTGGTAATTAGGCCTACACTTAGGCCTACACCAAAAGTGAACAAAGAATAAAATTTGTATGTCTCTCCATAATTCAATTTTAACGTAAAGAAATCTGCTCAATCAGCACAGTAACTAGTAATACAATTTCTCTATTAACCTTGATACTCATTGAAATGATTTACCGCTAAATTACCACCAGAACATACAATTAACGCAACACTTGATACTCAGGTGTCAAGCCACGAGAATGTCAGTTTGTCTAATCGTGTGAAAAACTCACGTGTAAAAATAGCTTTAAACGCGGTATCGCTCGGAAAATACTGTTATTTACAGATTAGGTTATCAACCCCTTCCCACAATACACAAGTAATGTCCGATGGTATTTTTCTTTCAAGGGGCTGTTATTTTGTTTTTGAACCATAGCCTGGTACCGCTGACATTGAAACATTGAACCATACTTATAGACTGGTATCGCTGAATCCAAAATTTATATCAGTTTTCACTAAATTTTTAGTTACATATTTATACTATTCGATATTATATTTATGTAGGTAATATTAAATTTAATTTTTATGTAATGTGGGGCAATGTTTTATTGCAATTTCAATAAATTACTGTAATAGTAAAAAGGTTGTGTGAAGTATTGCAACACAGTAAGATGGAAGTTAAGTTTAATTATTTTTTAATCTTTACTTTCTTTTAAAGAGAATATTATTAAGATTGGTTCTCAAAACAAAACATTTTACATGTACAGTACTCACTCTCAGAGAGTTTCGTTCTCTCAGGAAGTACTCGCCGAGGTGTTTACACAACCTGCGAAGGGGTAACGGTGGAGTTGGGGGGAGAGGCCACGAGCGGCGGCCGCCCCTACTACTACCGCCCCTACTTACTACAACTCGCCTCTCCTACGCATCGCGTTCATTCTATCGGAGCTACGAGTGATTTACACTATCGGAGCTAAGGGATTTCAACCGAATGCGTCGGAACTGCGGGAAAGTGTATTTAGGACAGACGGACAGCAGTTTTCGGGGCTATGAGTGATCGCTGTTGTCGGAGAACTGAGAAAATTAACGCTCATCGGAGCTAAGGGATTCGGAGCTAAGGGACCCTCCCCAACTTGATAGCCTATCTATACCGAGCATAGAAAAGTGAAAAGACTAATATTAAGTTTCTAAAAATAAAAACTGTATATCCTGTAACGTTCTAATTAATTCATATACTTTTGTTGCGTTTTTACGATTTTGAATTTCATATGGCAAACCTTCAATTTAACTATTTTAGAAACTTCGTTTATATATTGTTTATTAAAATTAAGGCTGATTTACCCAATGTTGCCACAATAGTCCTGAAGCATCTACACTGAATGACAACCCGAGTGCATTCGGTATAAACCCAGAGGAAAATCGTTCTGTATCTGTAACTTTTATAGGCTGTGACCAATTTAAGTCAATGAATGCTCCAATTTTTGTTAACTGTAATTTTGTGTGAGTTGTAATTTTGGAGTAAATGATTCAGTGGCAAACCATTAAAAAGCTGTAATACTGAATTGCCAAAAAGTAAAAATCTCTTGAACAAGACGAGAAGATTGATAGTTAGTTGCTTGTACCATCTGCACCATTGTCACAGCACGGCGCAACGTCCTGTGTTTCATGGGCGAATTTCCCACTTTGTGTTGTTGTCTAGTGTGCGTTTCACGGTTCACATTGTAGTGTCGTCAGATGGGACGTTTCCGATGCTATATGAAACGTGCAAGAATGTCTTTATATAGTGTCGATTATGATGACAACTGATGAAAGTGATATTGATAGAAAAGAAGATTTTGGGTAATAAGAACGGTGGTAGAAAACCGTTTGAAATGAAAATGTGCATGACTGAATATTGTTTTGATTTTCTTCTTCTGTTGGGGTTGTCAATTAATTCCCTCAAAATGTTTTAATTGTAGATGTAATTTATCAAAGACAGCAATAATTTGCTCATTTCAAATGTTTTCTTCGCGACTTTAATGATTATTTTTAGTCATAGAATGCCATTTTAGAAGAACATCGGACCACAAAATAATTATATGACAAATGTTTTCTGAACCCCAACTACTTAAGACAAAAAAAGTAATGTTAACTACGGCAAAGATTATAACAGGCAGAATATAACAGGCAAAAGAGATAACTTAGAACTGACAAATCATCTACATTAGGTTGATCTACCATTCCATGAAGATGGTTTTAACTAAAAGTAAATAAGAGTGTTGGAAGTATTTAAGGGGAGAGAATTGTTATAAAACAAATGTTATAAAACTACTGTATATATTTTATTTACTTTAAGAGAAATGGGATAGTGCATTTTACCAATACACGTTTTAGTGATACTAACTTGGTAGTGGTAAACTATTGTACAGTAGTTGCAATTCTGATTGTTTTGATCAGTTAAAATACTTTAAAACTGCGAAAATTCCGTGTTTTAGGATTGCTTGATTTAGAATCTAGTCTAATTGCAATTGCACTTAACAATGTCGCAACGGCCGCGACGGAACAACGGTTTTCCATTGCATTGACCGCGAGGGAAGGGCCGGTGCTGCCCACTGGTCACCGGTCACTGACAATTAATGCCCTGCCGTGGCTGTGGCTGCTCCGGGGTTGTGGAAATAAATTGTACCGGAGAATAGAAGGGGCTTTCACTTAATGCTGCCCATTGCCTGGTCGCGGCAGAACAATTGACAATGCTAATCATAAGTGTTACCAGTGATAGCGATTGTAAAGTGCGGTAACGTGGATGTTAACTGGCTTAAGAAACCGGGTTTAGTTATTGTTATGACCTTAGTGAATGTAAAATACGTGCTATTGATATACAGTAGGTAGTACCTAATACATATTAATATTATCAATTTATTTTATTGTGTATATTTGAACAAATTAAGATTAACAATTTTGAAAATACATTCAAAGATGTTTTTGAACTACTTTACCTATGTTTATTAAGCACGGAAAGTTTTTATTTTAAAATTGCGCGATTTATTAAGATTTACGTTTTATTAATGTGCTTTTGTTGATTTGCGTTTTAATTAACCAGCAGTTATTGAAAATAATAGGGGTTCTTGGAAACGGTTTTTGTAAGTTGTCAAAACTTCAGTCCATCTCCGAAATTTTAGACTAATTTTGTTTAAAAAAAATCATTAAAGTTCGCAATTTATTTGCTGTCAGTCTTTGAAAACATAGAGTCATTGGATAATATCTTGTTGAAAAAGCTCAAATTTGAGGTCTCCTACTCTCACGATCCCAAATACAAAACTTACTAACGTTTTACTAAACACAATCAGAACTTGGTGTATGGTGAGATCCTTTCGATGACACGTTTTTGTTGGCCTTAAAGATTATTTGACATTATTTTTTATGAATGGTCCTTTTTTGTGGGATGTTGCTGTTCTAACTGGAGAACATAGAATAGTCGGGTTTATTGTACAAAAAAATGTAGGCCTATAGACTATTATTTTTCGTTTTAAATAATAAAGATTAAATTATCACAAGAGTATAATGATCATGATATTGTTAAAAGTATTATATACAGTACGTTTATATAATTGTCAATATTTTTATTTTATGAGAAAAATATTATCCATACCTCATTTGTCACAGATTATTTTAGTGAATACTTAAGAATCAGTACAGTTGACCCTTATCGTTTGTCGGATAAGGCTCGGTCAAATATTTTGTTTACATTACTGTCTTCATGTCATTAATAAGCAATCGTTATGAAACAGAACCTAATTGTTTTTTATTCACATACTTTCACAGGATTGGCCTCAGTAATTATGACTACGTTGTTTACAGACGTTTGAATCCTCACAACAATTTTACATATAAAAGTGCCTGGGGGTAGAAAATGAATTAATTATCATCGAGTACGCTCTTTTTAAAATGAAAAAGATAATATTAAACTATTGTGTCAAGCTTGGTTAATATGTTTATAAAATTAATATTGTATAATTCATTGTTACTATTAAAAAATTCTGATATGAATATTTATTTTTTTACTTAAAAGTATAGGAAATGTAAATTTTTACTTTATAATAAATAATTAATTGCTTTGAAATTACCGTCATTATATAATATACTTGTCACATTATACATTAGTCTGGTACCGTACCTGCCAGCAGTAGTGTGTTAACCCAGTCCATGGTGCCGCCCGTGCCGCACACTGCCACAGACTGGCGCTGCGGTACCCAGCGTCTCCGCGGCCGCGGGAAACCATCCTCCCCCTCTCCCACTCCCGCCGACGACCGTCGCCGTGCATCAGGTCTCGTTACACCGCGGGCAGAATAATGTTGATTACGTCCCCATACGAAAATTATTGTCTCGCATCCCTGTTATTCGTTTATCTTACCTGTACCATTGTGAAGTTCTAGCCGAAATACCGTATTCCTGTTTTGATTGAATAAAAATCAATGACATGACCATTGCTACTGTATAACATTGGAAAGATCGTAATTTTAGCGAATTTCCTTTGGAAATAAGCTATTACCGTCGTTTTCATGGCAGCTGTCGTTTTTACAGTTTAGGGGACACCTCTGCGATTATATAATTTTATATATGAAATTGCAGCTTTTTATGTGTACTTTCTGGATACGTAGTGATTATTTGTCGGAAACACATTTAAAACTGCACAAATAACGATTTACTAAAAAATTTAACATGGGCTTATATGGGAAATAGAATTTTCAATTGTTAGTGCTTGTGAACACGATAACTAGTGCAAAAATCGTCTGATCATCATGAAATTTGGTACACTTAAGTAAATTTTGCCATTGGAAATTCGCTAAGTACGCAGGTCTGCTGCGATGGGGGTATTGTCTTAAGTTATAAACATTTGCATCATGAATGTTAAGAGACAAGTATTCAGCACTGCATTCCGAGAGACTTTAACGACCGTATTGAATGAAGAGGTGTTGTACCGGAGCTCAAATCATGTAACAACTGCATATTTGATAGAATTTTTATTTCGAGTTCATTTATATGATTGCATGCAATCCATACTTGTAATACAATACTGTAAAATAGCATTTATGTAAAAGTTACTTCATAAAACTGAAATCAGACCGTACGCTAAAAAAACACTGAGGTACGCTGTGATTGTTGTAATTTGTAGAAAGACTTACTGGTTATACGTATGACCTTGAAATAACATAAAAATTTACTGCACTTTTAATTTGTGTATCCTATAATTTATGTATTTACAGGTAAGAAAATTTTAATTATTACAATATTGTTTATTGTTTACCGAGCAAGATTTATGAATGAGATTAACCTTGTGTTTACTTTGTTGGCGTCCTAACACATTTTCACTTTCGGTTTCTTTCTGGACGATTTCAAAAAGCATATATAAACTTCATATGAGCCGTATAATGAGTTTTCCAAGTGACGTAGTCAAGTGTTGAGTTCATAAGCGTCTTACCATAGATCCCCAAGGGGAGTGTGCTTAATCTATGGTTTTATTGTCTTCCATGCATTTATGCCCCAATATTCTTAATGTAGATTTACCTATATATAGACATCCGTGTTCTAATATATCTGATACCGCACTCCTATTAATCTGTATCTATTAGAGTCACTGTAATATTGTGGTGTTATGGATGACAGTTTGCTTGTTTATTATTCACATAGAAACTACATAAGTTATACTCTAAATAAACATAAAAAAAAACTAACAAGGAATAGTTGAGTTCAGTGTACAGAAATTTTGTTATTTTAGACAAACCTTTTAATAGAATGTTATTTTATTACACAACATATATTAATGGTTTTTTACTATACTAGTTCAATGCCAAAAGGTATTTAATATTGTAAATAATACAAATTCGCCTAGTAAATTATTTTGTTTGTTTTCATTGCGTATACATATACAAACACATTAATCTGCATTTATAGAGTTGTATCGTACACTGCATTTACTCTATACTTACTAACAAGGAAATATGTGTGTGCTACCAATATATCGATTAGCCGGGCGACGGAGGGATCAGTTTTTTGTATTGACTGTTACACAAATCGGTTTTCGCGGCGGCCGCATAACGGCGCTAATGATGACGCTGACAAGCGGCCCCCTCGGTGCCGGTCTGCCACGCTGGACACCGCAGCTGCCGCGGCGGAGGTGTGATGTGATGTGGTCCTGCGGGGCATCCGGGACCGCGCCGCGGAGTGAACGGCCGGCCTTGGCGGACAGACGGACGACGCCCGCGACTCGTGTCATGTGTTGTGTTGCTGGGCCGCCCCCTGCGGTCGCTACACAACACTTGTTTATGTCCGGTGTTGCGGCCGGTCATCTACATTCTCTGAACGAAAACTTCACATAGTGGCTGCGAAATAGCAGCGCATTCCTGAAAACATTTACCCACTTTGTGTCCTGTTGCTTTTGTTACAATTGTGGTGATTTTGTAGCAGCAAATTGAAAAATTTACCGGAATATTGGATGTTAAATGTGGCATAAACATCGAAAAAAGCTTTTAATGATTTTTCGTGTAAGATATGTTTACTTAGAAATATTGTGATATTACACACGGATCCTTTTGTGAAGGGATTTATTGTAAATAATAGTAAAATTACTTTAATAACATCTGATTGGCTAAAGAGGAGTTGTTCATTCTGATGTGTACATCCATCTGCAGTCAATATAATACAGTAATTGTGTGCTGATGTATTCGCGGTTAGATCAGCATTTTCATCCTTCATTTGTATTCAAGATATGTTACATTCACACAGTAGTTTTACTGGTTTAAGTAATAACAAAATTTGTTTCCTCAGTAATCCGTGTCCCTGCGTAACCGCCACCCAGACTGTGACAGGGTGATTTGAATTAATAAGTTTTAAATACGGCGTAACTCGACTTTTACAAACCAGTCTGCACGCGGTAACGACAGGTCCATTTATGATATAACGGCAATATCGATACCAAACGCGATCGCCGGCGCGGCGAGCGGATGCACTGCCCGTGGCCGGGGGCGGCGCGGCGGTAGCGGCGGCGCAGGAAGCACGGTGACATAACAGCGTCGTGTCAACCCTGCTGATCGTAATTGAAGACTCCAGGCCACAGATTGCTTCCGGCGCAGTCCTCCAGTGTAATCGATTAATTGTATGACATCACATCACGTCTGTGTTCTCGTTCCGGCCATTGGCTTCCCTCCGTGCGCTGGCCAGCTGATTACGGTCAAATTCTCCTTTCGGCCTTTTCCAAGGTGGTTGTTGGTTTTGGCAATAATTTCTTAAGGCTTTGCTTGCTTTATTTTTGTTACGTGGCCAAGTAAATTCCTATGTGTTTTCTAGCCTACGTCTTAATTGATTCATTATATAATTTTCTCCATTTTCTGTGAGTCGTGTATTTTGTTATTTTAAGGAGTGTTGAGTTAAATTCAGGTTTACCAATTGATTCCCATAAAAGGATAATGCTTTGGTAAACTACTGTACATTAGTGTTTCCTCTGGCTTGTTTTCTTAGCGGAAGAGGACTGAGATCTAGTTTCTTAAACTCTCAAAGTTATTATGAGTTATTGTGTAACATATAATAAAGTATTTCTGTTGTTTCAGGTATGTCGGTGTTGATCATTGGAAGTATTTTGTAAGTAAATTTTGAAGTAATTTTCTCCTAAATGTCAGATTCTTCCCAAAAGAAATCGTATGAAAATGTTTGTGGTAATAGGTCTAAAACATATTGTATTTCACCTTTAAACATTTTTTAGTCTTGTATATAACATTGAATGATATTGCAGATTTCGCCGATCTGAACGATACCTGAAGTGGGTGTAACCCTGACTAGTCGTAACCAATCTTTATCTAATATAATTTCAAACCATCCACAATATTGCTGACCACTTTGATAGTTTTTACCACTGTACCAGGAGCATGAAAATGGTTTTGAAATTTCGTTAGGTACAACATAAATAGCCTACCTCCTGGTTTCAGAAAACGGACGAACTATAATATGCTCAATCTAAACCCACACAAATTAATGCTAGTTATCAAGAGTGTTGACGTGCACAGACGTTCTAACACGTGTAATCATAAGTGTCAACCGCTGAACTACGACGCGAGCTTTCCAACACCTTCGCAGTTCCGAAGAAACGAAAGTGGAAGAATAATTAACATTGAATATAACCGGTAGCCATCAAATGGCGCCCATGATAGATGTAGGAGCTTTCGCTGATAACCGCCGCTGCAGTGGACCAGTGAGATGAAGGTTAGGCCACTTTCGACGCCCCGGGTGATACTACCTGCACCTGCTACACGGCTCTGTGTCCGCGAAATTTCATCTCCATCATCTCTGTTTCGATCGGTTTCGTAGAAAATTGAATACGAATTTCGCCGATTATCGACCTGTAATTATTATGTGAACAACGTTAAAACTTGGCTTTTGAAGATTTTAGGTGGCTACTTTCTCTGATACCCTCGGGTGTTGCGGAAGAATTAGTGAAATTGTATGTATTGATTGGAAAGGTTCTTTTATACTAATAATTAGTCGACGGTGATGAGACTGTGACTAACACATTGGCTTTCGCATCGTCGCATCTCGTTTTACCCTCCCCCGGTAGCCCACCCCGCGCGCTATGCTCTTGATTTTATATTGACTAGTATTTCAGTTTGTTGCTGAAAAAAGGGCTTTCTGAAATGCGATGCTGTAAAACTATTCTACACATTTTATTCATGTGTGATTTTATTTTTAATGTGGCAGTTGTGCACATTTGCTTCTATTGAAGTAAAAAATGAATTCATTTGTGCGTGTTAAATACGGAAAACTGATAAAATTGCCAAAAGGAATAGACAGTAACTGGTCGATAAGAACTAAATTAGTTATTTAAAACAAATGTGTACAGTTAACGGTAGTTGAACGGACATGATCTAAGAAACTCCACTTATTCCGACATGCAGACATTCCCTCTCAAAGAATCACTAATCCTCGTTGTACTTCACAAATCGTCATTTAATACCTCTCTCGCGTAGCAGTAACCAAACAAGCCCTCCAGTGGCATGAATGGGACCAGCCGTGCGGTACTGTAGCCGTCGTGATGATCGGCTGTTACGCCGCGCCGCGCCGTCTCTCATGGTCAGGGCCCCGCTCTCGCCTCTCGCCACCGCCGCGCCGCCGCCGCCGCAGCCACGCGCTGCCCGCACGTCGCGTCGCGTCGTGGAAAAGGCGTAATTATCGCGCCGTGTTATAAGCTAATGGCTTTGCAATATTAACGGCCTTAACGCGCCGCCATGTAAGGACCACACCCGAGAGGGAAGTGGCTCTGTGTGAATTCTCCGAGAGTCACGAGTCGCCCCTTGCGAAACAGGGCCATATGGGATTCTACCAGTTTGTAAAAAGTGGTAATAACGCCAGTTTATATTCATAATCTTCATATTTATGTAGATGTATTACAAAGAATATTTCAAATGTCACGGTTAAATACCCATAACTTTCGAATTATAGCCTACAGTAATCTTTATCCTGAAGATTTATAATTGAGTTCAAGCGATTTGTGCTGGTAGTGAGTGCGTTTGACACGTTAAAATAAACACATACAAATTTCAAATTTCAGGCCAAAAGAATCCTACCTTATTTTATTGTAAAACATTAAATTTATAATTCCTGTTAATAAAGTCAAAATTTCAATAATTTATCATTGAAGGGCAACACGAACAAAATATATAGGTACCAATTGCGACAACAGCTTTAAATTGCATATTTAGATAAAATAAATATCCGTCGTTGTTTGAGTAAGAGAATAAATCGTCTGCCATATCAGCTAACATGGCAGCTGTTACCAATTTTATCGTCGAAAATTACCATTAGTACTGAAGCTTGTAGCGAGTATAAATTGTTAGGAGCCAATTGTTTGGCTACATGTAAACGTTCATCTCTTCACGAGTAACGAGATGTGTTGGATGAATCGCCTCTAGCTCAACTAATCTTTTTGCAGACTCCTTTTCTGTTGTCGAATCACACCATGCGTCACCGTGCGGTTTTGCATACCTCTCCTCCCCGCGATCCCCGATGATCGTTTCTCCGTTTCTCCTGGAGGTTGTACGGTGTATCGATGTGGACGTCGTTGTGCCGCCTAAGGGCAAGGCGCGTTTCACGGCCACCGCTGCCACTTTCGCCCGGACCCGACTTGATACACGTAGGAAAGCGGTCTTGACCCCCACATCTCCGCTGTCAGTTCATTACCACAGGCTGCTCGATATATCCGATCCCCCCCACCTGGCCTTCCCGATAACACCGGCCAAATGCGGTTTCTCCTGTCACGTGGGTTTTTTGTTTGATTTCTAAATTTGCCACATGTTGATGACGCATGACGTGGTGCGGATAATGGTGTGTCAAGTAAAAGTGGATAACACTATTCAAATTGATTTAGCCTATCTGTTAAAATATTTTGACCTGTCTTTAATGTCTTCAGACGATTTCAAAACTGTTTTATTTAGTTTCCTTGATTGAGGGAGTTTCGTATCTGACCAAATAATTTTAAAGAGGCACATTCTAGTGTTATTGATTGTGTTGGCTGTAAAATATTTATATTTGAATGTTAAACGTTGCATTTGTTGATGCCTCAATCTTACGCTATATCGTTGAGTCACGTTAAGAATTAATTAATTAAGATAAAAGTAAGTAGTAAGTTGAAGACATTTATCGGTGGATTACCTCACCCAACAAGATTTGTTAACTGCTGAAATTGTTAGCAGGGTAACTAAATCTGCTATGAAATTGGGAAAATTAAACCCCAGCATGATGTCTATAAATGGACGTGGTGTATGGTGGAACCAAAAGAACTGCATGCAGCGGCGCCAAGGTAACCTCCGCCAATGCCGTGTTGGGTGTTGCACGGCTCCGCAATAACATTCCATTCCGCTGCAGTTCTCGCGCCATAGAGTGAGCGATAACATCGGGAAATTACAGTAGCCGTCCATCACGGATCTGCTGGCGAGAAACCGCGGCGTCATCGAAAGCGTCTCACCCACGGATATACACGGCTACTGGCAACTGGCATGCGATACTCGGCGGTGAACAGTGCGCTGTTATGGGGTGAAATGGTATTGTGGGGGGTTCTTGGATTGGCTGACAATCACTGGCAACACCACACTTTCCAGCAGAGTCGGAAATGCACCTCCTCTACTGCACACTGTTTATAAACATACATATTTCCTGGATTACATATTCCGTTACAAAAAGGTTTGTTGGCATTTAGGGTGATATAATAGTATGCCAGCAGTTTTACTTGAAAACCGTAAGTGACATAGTAAACTAGGAAAAAGTTTATGGGTAATTCCAGTTGACTTTTGATTCAGCATTTTATGATAATTTAATTTTTTTAAGTTCGCAATTATTTATTTGGTTAAATTAATTGTCTTAAATACTCACCCTTATTATTATTATGTAATTCTAGGTTTGTATACATAATTTTAAAACCTTTACATTCTTTGGCACTTTTCTCAAAACCTAACTACAGTAGTAGGGAGATTTGGAGGCAATTGTTGTTAATTTTAGTGCCATAAGAATAACAGGGGGCAACCTTTAACTGCCTAAGTTTTTTAATCCATTCAGTAAAATAAAAAATACTCAAGAATGTAAATGTCGTAAGAAATGTATTAGAACATTTCAAAAAAATAAATTATCATTTTCCATATTGAAAATTAACCCATTTTCAGTATTGCGGACGAATATTAAATTGGTAAAAATTCGATGTTATTAGAACAAAGTGGCCTTAAAAAACATCATATTTCAAGACATTTTTATTTATGAGTATTTCCCTGCTGTCGGCCGTCTCTGTTCGCTCCGTGCCGTACCGTGCAGGCTAGTTTTTTAGAAACCACCGTGAAACATCCTTTTACAATCTCAGTTATTTAATTATAACATACAGTTTTCTCCGCACATTTTTTGCTTAAATTGTGAAGCATAATGTTGTTGTTACTTTTACATGTTATAAGCATATTAATTTCTTTGTAAATTCTAGTCCATAGCCTCTGATGATTTATCTCCAACACACTATTCCATGTGTTTTCTAATTTCATATATTGTTTATTTTAGCTTCTGCAGTAGGAACCACGATCTGCACGATACGCTAGGGGAGCGGATATGTTAATTAAATAACTGAGATTATATCAGTGATATTTTCGCGGTGGTTTCTCCAATTAGCCAGCACGGCACGGCACGACAGCAGCGGCGAGCCGGCGCGGGCGCGGGAGCGGGAGCGGGAGCGGGGGCGGGGGCGGGAGGGGCGCGGGACTGCATGTTGCATACACGCGCATGTTGAAGTGACGACACGAGACGAGAGTGCAGTCTATTGAACACCCGTCGTGTGGAGTGTAATTGGATGTGAGTGGGAGAAAGTCAAGGCCGGACCTGAACATGAAATGGTTCTGTCACTGCCAATATGAACATTCCACCCTTCAAGGGATCTCTATTTCGCAGCTATCTTGGTCCAACGCACAGCACTATGCCAGTTTTTAATTTCACTTGTGGGTGCGAGTTGTGAGTTATTGAAGCGTAAGCACTAGATTAGAATATTATAAAGAAAGAAAATTATTATGAATATTGATATTTTTGTTATTTCCACGTGAGAAATTGTTTACATATCATCTTAAGATTCCCATCCCTCCGATGTTTGATCTTCCAGTAGTTCCATTATCTGTAGATCTAAACTTTAACGCTATATTCTCACGATCAAAGCACATTGCCATAATTCATATTCTAAAATATTAAAAATGCCATTGAATGTTTTACTTATTTATTAAAAATTTTTGTAATTTTTTTTTTTATAAAGAGGTTGGCGGACCTCTTTTTGCCTTACTTTGCCCCGTCCACATAGACTCTCGATCTGTGCGTGGATCGTTATTAGACAAAGTAAAGGGGTGAGCCGCTACAGTACAAGGTGAAGGTACTGATAAAAGTCACTGGCCAGAATGCGGATTCGAACCCACGACATCACTGCCATGGTCCCGAAGTCCGGCGCGCTAACCACTACGCCACCGACTCACCCAATGGATTGTTCCCGTATCATAACATTACTTAACATGTAGTTGCTGAAGCCGCATAACCATAAAAATTCCTTCACCTCACATTGCAGTATTTTGTACTTGGCAATTTCCATTAATGTTGTTCCTTATCATTATTAGGCTATATAGGCCTACATATCGGTTCGGTGCGACCGATACGGTTGAGAGAACGGCGGTGTTGCACACACCGCACAAGCCTACTACAAAAAACACCTTTGTACGATACTACCTCGTTTAACGAAAAATCATCCTTTCTTGGTGTAAAAGTGTTAAACCCGCAGAGAACAATCTTGATCTAGGTATAAAATTAACAGTTTCCATATATAATGTAGGGAAGAGAATAACATCTTTTCAATCCAACCTGTAACAAATCTTACTTTTAATTACAGCCTTACAACAACGTTTAACTGTGTACACTTATTTTGTACTGTTTAGTAACATCTGGAAATATTTTCTCAGGAATAGTGTTAGCTTTTTTTTTGCAAGTTACATGCCGACTTGGTAATGTTCCTCAATAATTTTTCATTGTTAGACCTACTATTCGTATCCCTGAGAATGTAGCATACCCGATGATACGAGTAATTGTCTTTCCGGCTGTGCGATTTCTCCCTGTGGTCGATGTCACTCTGGATGCGTCTACAATGCAATGTCTCCGTTTGGTGGCCGCTTCAGCGTTGCCGTCGCCGCGCCATCGCAACAGAGGAAAGTCCAATATAGTATATGCATGCACGGTGAAGGTATGTACGACGCCGCAGCAGCAGGAAGGGATATGCGGCAGGGGCGGCGACAACTAGACTGTGACCGGGAGGGTCGCACGACCGTGCTATCGTACACCCGCCACTTGCGACATCCCGTGCTGAATTATCGCCCCGCTCTGCAGTTTATGAATAACGGCTCGCTCTCTTGTTCATCACCCCATTTTCTTCAATTTGTTTGTAATACGTTACGTGGAATGAGACTATAGAGGAGCTCTTAGTGTACGGTAAGTGTTTATGGTATTCTAGGTTCGTTTAAAACCCAGAACAAGAGTCGCTATGTTATTGTTGGTATCAATTTAATAAATTTTAACTCATACCTGCCTGATTTGAATGCTTGGGCTTATTTTTTAGTTGTTTGTTAACAGTCAGGCCCAAAGCCTAATTAGTTTATCTTTAATTTTAAAATAGTTTATTTTATAGAGATACCGGCTGTTTTTGATGCCATCGCCTAATCACACCCTCGTGCGTGGGCTTGTGAGGGTGTTTACTTAATGAAAAGCCCAATTGTAGTCGATATTGAACTATTGAAAATGTAGGTCATCTATGGAGATAGCAGTTTTACCTGAATAGTCGCTATAATCGTTGAATATATGGAATTTGACATTTGGGTTGATTTTTTATTTGCTACCTTAATTTAAAGTTTTGGATGAAAACTTTATAAATATATTGCAATGATTGATGAATCGTTTGACCCTTGACACTTGGTCCTGCCCCCCCCCCCCTTCCCGCTATGTGTCCTCCTAAGCCTGGGTCGCCTAGAGAGGTAGCCCTATTTAGTCCACTCTGTCGTCGTAACTGTCGCCGCCGACCATACATCATCGTGGACAGTCCGGGTTGGCGAATTCCCTTTTACCGGTTCGAGTGCTCGACCAATTAAAAAGGAACAGGGCCGCTTGCTCAATCCGGTGGCTAGATTTAGCGTGATTGTCTGCAGTGAAGGGCGGTCCCGGTGGCGGTGGCGGCGGCACGACACGGACGCGACTGTTGACGGAAGCGGACACGACATCACGACACCGCCATCAGCCATCAGCGGTCGCGCTCCGGCGAGCGGAAACTGGATGAATAACGCGCGACGCGGACAAAAATAATCCACAGACACGGCGAAACACAACTTAACGCAGTGGGCTTTTAGTTTGTTTACATACTCAAGGAAATCTCCTCTACATCAGGATGCCTGGGAAAGGTTGAAGAAGTTACAGATTTATGCAAAATCGATGGGGTCTTTCCTTCTTTGGTGACCACCGAGAAGCCTTACTGGACATGACTCACCTCTACAGAGCTTTTATAGGCCCTAAGTATATGGGAATAAGTCG